>BSQZ01000059.1:3927500-3935000 GCA_033239005.1 Lamellibrachia satsuma | reverse complement strand
ACAGGACATGGGAACTTGAATGTAAACTATAAAATGTGAGATACTGTTCTGGGTACTACTGTAAAAGAAAAGGACTTAGGAGTTACAATAAGCGCTGATATGAAAGTTTCAGAGCAGTGTGGTATTGCAGTTTCAAAGGGTAATCAAATTCTTTGATTGATTAGAAGAAACATAACATACAAGGGAAAAAAGTTAATTATACCTCTTTATAAAGCAATAGTTAGACCTCATTTAGAATACTGTATACAAGCATGGAGACCATATCGTAAGAAGGATATAGATACGCTTGAACGCATACAAAGGAGAGCAACTAAAATGATTCCAGAACTTAGAGACCTTAGTTATGAAGAACGCCTGAAAGAATGTGGTTTAACAACTCTAGAGACAAGGAGGTTAACGTGAGATCAGATTGAAGTTTTTAAGATATTGAATGGGTATGAAAATATTGATAGAAATATGTTTTTCTCACTCAAGAAGGATAGCAGAACTAGAGGACATGAGGTAAAATTAGTAAAGGATCAATGTAGATTGGACATCAGGAAGCACTCGTTCTCACAGAGGACAATAAATTAATGGAACAAATTGTCTGCAGATTGTGTAACTGCTAGCAGCGTGAATATGTTTAAAAACAAGGTTGACACATATATCAGGAGGGCGGGTTATAAGTAGGTGAACATTGTTGGACTCTCGATAAGCCAATGGCTTCCTTGTCCACTTGCCATCTGGGCCTTTGGCTTGGATGGCAAATCTTGTTAAATCTTGTTAAATACTGTGACGTAGAGGTAGGCACCCAGGTCATTAGAACGATCTGGATAATGAGGTCGACCACCATGCCTGGAACCGAATCCCATTAGTAGGCACAGGCGACATAGCTCTCTCTCCCCCCCTCTCTCTCTCTCTCCATCTCTCTCTCTCTCCCTCCCTCTCTCTCTCTCTCTCTCTCTCTCTCTCTCTCTCTCTCTGTCTCTCTGTCTCTCTATGTCTCTCTCATTTGTCTCTCTATCTCTATCTATCTATCTATCTATCTATCTATCTATCTCTCTCTCTCTCTCTCTCTCTCTATATATATATATATATATATATATATATCTGTCTGTCTGTCTGTCTGTCTGTCTGTCTCTCTCTCTCTCTCTCTCTTCTCTGTCTCTCTCAGTCTGTCTGTCTCTGTCTGTCTGTCTGTCTGTCTCTCTTTCTCTCTCTCTCTCTCTCTCTCTCTCTCTCTCTCTCTCTCTCTCTCTCTCTCTCTCTCTCTCTCTCTCCCCCTCTCTCTCTCTCTCTCTCCCTCTCTCTCTCTCTATGTCTCTCTCATTTGTCTCTCTGTCTCTATCTATCTATCTATCTATCTATATATCTCTCTCTCTCTCTCTCTCTCTCTATATATATATATATATATATATATATATATATATATATATATATATATCTCTCTCTCTCTCTCTCTCTCTCTCTCTCTCTCTAGTCTGTCTGTCTGTCTCTCTCTCTCTCTCTCTCTCTCTCTCTCTCTCTCTCTCTCTCTCTCTCTCTCTCTCTCTCTCTCTCTCTCTCTATATATATATATATATATATATATATATATATATATATATATATATATATATATATATATATATATAATATATATATATATATATATAATATATCCCCTTCTCCCCCCCTATCTTTCTCTCTCTCTCTCTCTCTCTTTCTCTCTCATAACATTTCATTTATTATAACTTGTATTTTAACGATAACAGTAGTCATTTTAGCAGCCATCCCTTTATCGTATACTACCACCAACTATCCCATTGGAATCATTGGTTGCAAAACATACATTTTGATACAAAAAGGAAGTATATATGATATTATGATCAATTCTATTTTTTAACCTCTTCGCAGCCATCTTGGATATTTCAAATTCCTCAACGATGCCAGGGTGGCATCATGTAAATTCTGAATAAGTAAACCTTATGGTTCTGTAAACCATATATACTCCACTATATGGTTTGGTTGTTTAGCTGAATGACTATATTCCCACTTACACGAATAACGATTTTCTTCTAAACACAACTATTAAGATTACTTATTCAACGTTTCAGCCTGCTTGCCATGCCATCTGGTGAGTAGAAGAAGTACTAGTCGTCCCAGAATGCCGTTTGACGCAACCAAATTAGCCTGAAGTGATTCTGTTAAGCGAAGTCTACTGTAATTGCATTTTTTAACGTCTGTGTGTCTGTGCACGTGCGCGAGATATAGTCGCAAGATGCTAATATCGAATCAGTAATGAGATTCGGGAACAGTGTTCGCAGCTTAATATGCATAATACATCAAACTGATCGCGTCACTACGGATCGGGACGTCCGCTCACAAACGACTCAACGGCGGAAACTAAGCGCGATCTTCAAAGTCACCACCATAATGTGATCATTGACGTTTCGTTGTCATCACTGTATTCAACGTTGTAGCTATATGTGCCTTGATTATTTATGATAACTTGTGTCATTGGCAGGCAATAATAGCCCGGATGTTCTCGTCACAACATGTCCGTGTGTGTGGCGTTCCGTTGTTGGCGTCGACACCGGCACGAATGTCAGAATCAAATGGAGAATTGGTCAGTGTGTATCGTTTTACAGCTGAATTGAGAACGAGTGAAGCCAAATGTACAGTACAACTTGGTTAATTAGAAGTTAGAGGAACCGGGGTAACAACTCGAGTTATCCATGTGTTATTATCTCTCCTCTTACATTATTGCACGACACTGCACGAAATGTCGATTAACCTCAGAATAACCTTCCTGTTACCCGAAACTTTGAAATCGGCTCCCGCTCGAACAGTGATTGGAAAATAAATGAAACGAAACCAACTGTGCGCTGTCAGTTTTGTTGTATGACGTAATTGCGGCCACACATCGCTTCGTGAAATCCCAGTTATACGTATTTTGACGTCCCTGGACACAGAGAACAAGTGAACTGTTTAAGAAGCAAGTGGAGATGGACAATAACGTAGCATCCCAGGACAATCATATATATTCCACAGGAAATACACGTAATATAATGTATTATGAAACACAATAATGTATGATGAGAGAATGACGCAGGGAGAAAGGAAAAGAGAATAGGGTGGTAGAAGGAGATGAGAAAATGATGCAGGGAGAAAGGAAAAGAGAATAGGGTGGTAGAAGGAGATGAGAGAATGACGCAGGGAGAAAGGAAAAGAGAATAGGGTGGTAGAAGGAGATGAGAGAATGACGCAGGGAGAAAGGAAAAGAGAATAGGGTGGTAGAAGGAGAAGAGTAAGACCGACACTAAGATACAGGGATAACGAAAAGAAAGATGTCGAAGGAGCCGTTGAACAGCCGAGAGTGGGATGGCAGAAGATCGCGATAGATGGAGACGACTGGTCGAGAGGACGGAACTAAGGTGACTTGGTCCATCAGGGGACGAGGGGCGACGAAGAGGATGTGCTGTGAAACATGATACTTTATTTAAATAAAAATTATACATTACAAATATAAGACCACATTTTCATGAAAATCAAGTTTATTTAAAATGTAATCTGTTTTAACAATGTAATTAGCTATGTCGTTTGCATAGCCGAGACAAGGACGAGTTGGCGTAGAGGGCCCGAAATGGACTAATGTGTAAGCGGTGCGGATGTACGGGCAAAGCACTGATACACACGGGGAATAATTGACAACGGAGACCACACTGGATGAAGTCTGGTTTTCCTCCAACAAATGAAATACGAAATAAAATACTAGTGCATATAATCGCATCACGACATTCTCTTAATAATCGACAGATTATGTGTGATATGATTTTATTTTAATAAGATGTAATTGCAGTAAAAATACATCTCTGTGCTCAGTTATAACATCTGCAGTTGTGTTAAACAAAAACAACATTGGACCAATGTGTCAAGTTCCAGTTCTAAAGTGATGTTGCCCAGAATAAGCGTTAAAGCGAGTAACTAAACAACGCGTCACTTAGACAAGCAATATACGCTTTCCATTACCACCACGCTACCTGGTGGATTATAATGGAACGTTAATATTCGGGTAACTCCGAGAACATCTCGTCAACTACACCAGCGTCTACAGTGTCGTTGGCATCAACAACAAAAGCACTATTTGACAGGAGTGTCCAACTCCATCATGCAGTTCACTAGCGGTAAAGTGATCAACTGAACAGCGTACCACTGTGACAGTTCTAGCAATGGGCAACAACGTTCACAGTTCACAACTCATCGACCACATCAGCGTCTACAGCGTCGTTCTCAGAGGCAACAACCACAGGCACGTTGTCGTTTGAGTTAGTCGTCATCTTCATGACGACCGGCTCTTCTTTGTTTGCAGCTGTCTCGGGTGACACTCTACGAGTAAGATCGGTCGTAATGTTGCGACTGGCAGATTTCTGATTCATTGTTACTTCGACGTAGATGTAGCCTGCCATGCCGATGACGAGCATGGTAGTGAGGATGTACAGCTTCACGTTGGTGCACAGGGAATTGCTGTAGGCGAAGGCGATGATGAAGCCGAGGGATTCCCACATTCGGTAGTTGGAGAACGCAGCCTCAGACTCGTCGCTGAAGATGGTGCCATACAACGCTGCAACATATACTTTCTCATCAGAAACAATCAGGGACATACAACATATACTGTATCGTTAGCAACAATCAGGGCCGTACAACACTGGAACATACACTGTTTCGTCAGCAAGAATCAGGGCTATACAATGCTGCAACATATACTATCTCGCTAGCAACAACCAGGGCCATACAACATATACTGTATCGTTAGCAACAACCAGGGCCGTACAACACTGGAACATACACTGTTTCGTCAGCAAGAATCAGGGCCATACAACGCTGCAACATATACTATCTCGCTAGCAACAACCAGGGCCATACAACGTTGCAACATATACTATCTCGTCAGCAACAACCAGGGCCATACAACGCTGCAACATATACTATCTCGTCTGCAACAATCAGGGCCATACAAAGCTGCAACAAATACCATCTCGTCAGCAACATTCAAAGCCATACAAAGCTGCAACACATACTATCTCGTGAGCAACTGTCCGGCCTATACAGCAATGCAACATATGCTATCTCGTCAGCAACTATCTGGGCTATATAACGCTACAACATATACTGTCTCGTCAGCAACTATCACCGTCCTACACACACATTTTGGTTTACATCAATGTCATCGTCAGCTTTAAACATCCCTCTTCCAAAAGAGAAACACAGAACACGTTATGGACGAAATTAGTGATCTATTTGACCGTTTGACTCCATAGGAGTGTTGGCCAGTAACAATACAAGACAAGACAAGACAAAGGAAGAAACGTGAAATGATGTTTGAAGCGCCACCTACCGTTGATCTGCGTCTGCCAGATGGCGTCCGTGAAGCCCCACATGCCGGCGATGATGAAGAGTCCGTACTGTGACGTAGAGGTAGGCACCCAGGTCATTAGAACGATCTGGATAATGAGGTCGACCACCATGCCTGGAACCGAATCCCATTAGTAGGCACAGGCGACATAACATGTCTGTGTAGTGCTCTGCACGGGCCTACAACTTGAGCCCAAACCCAGCCCGAAATTAGTATTTAGAATCCTGACCGGCCCAGACCCACACAAATACCTCCTTTCCAGCCCTATCGAGGCACATGAGCTAAAGTGACCTGACCCAGGTACGGCCTGGCCAGGTGTTATAAGTGTGTTTTAGTCCTTGGGCCAATGCTGGATAAACCCAAAACTCGAACGCTCAAGGGCCTATCAATACATCAATTGTCACAAATTGAAAAAACATAAACCGGTCCAATAAATAGCATCCCCTTGTGATAAAGCCCGTCTTACGTAAATATATCCAGAGAGAATTTAACAGAATCTGATGATCAGACACGCGGACGTAATTTGTTGGAAAAACGAAGGGGAAGTAGGGAGGGCGGGAACAAACGGGACGACAGTATGAAGGCAGGGAGGTATGTGGGAGTGAGGAAGCAGGTTGTGAGAACAAGGGTGGAAGTGACAGGAAGAGAGGAAGTGGAGAAAGATGTTGAATGGAACTGGAGGAACGGGAACAATAACATGAGTAAAATATAGGAAAGAGACGTGGGTGTGACACGAGAGGGAGGAGAGCAGAAGGAATAGGGATGGGAGTACTAAGACGCGCGGAACGGGACTGGGGGAAGAAATAGAGGGAAATGTGAGTGCATGTGTGGAGGAGGAATAAGGACTGAGAGTAGGAGTGGCGGGAATCGGGTGGGCGGGAAGATGTGTCATGTCGTACCTGCGATGAAGACTGGCAGTCTGCCCGTGTAGCCGGCCACGTGGCCGCTCGTGAACGACACGGCGGCGTCAACGACTCCGAACGGCAGCGTGACAAGCCCCACCTTCCAGATACCGGCACTGCACGCGACGAACGACTGAAAGGACAGCTCACTCACAGACCACGGACATGGTGTGTGTGCATGTGCGTGCGCATGTGCGTGCGCGCGTGTGTGTACGTGTGGTTTTATGTAGTCACGGATGTTACTTTTTATTCATGCAACAAATCACATATTATAATCAACGTATAAAACATGTCATTTTAAGAGGACATTAAGTAGGATCATTTGCTAATTAATCTCTGCTTCGTTGCCGTATGAATGACACGACGGCATCGACCGTATGTAGCCGGCCTCGTGTTTGTATCTTGCACATAGGCCTACCTTGCCGTTTGGCCTACCCTACTGTTAGGCACACCTTGCTGTTAGGCCTACCTTACTGTTAGGCACACCTTGCCGTTTGACCTACCTTACTGTTAGGCACACCTTGCTGTTAAGATTACCTTGCTGTTTAAACTATTTTGCAGCTAGGTCTACCCAACTCTTAGGCCGACATTGCTGCAAGGCCTACCTTGCTGTTTACACTATCTTGCTGCTAGGCCTACCCAACTGTTAGGCCGAAATTACTGCAAGGCCTACCTTGCTGTTTACACTATCTTGCTGCTAGGCCTACCCAACTATTAGGCCAACATTGCTGCAAGGCCTACCTTACTGTTTACACTGTCTTGCTGCTAGGCCTACCCAACTGTTAGGCCGAAATTGCTGCAAGGCCTACCTTGCTGTTTACACTATCTTGCTGCTAGGCCTACCCAACTCTTAGGCCGACATTGCTGCAAGGCCTACCTTGCTGTTTACACTATCTTGCTGCTAGGCCTACCCAATTCTTAGGCCGACATTGCTGCAAGGCCTACCTTGCTGTTTACACTATCTTGCTGCTAGGCCTACCCAACTATTAGGCCAATATTGCTGCAAGGCCTACCTTGCTGTTTACACTATCTTGCTGCTAGGCCTACCCAACTCTTAGGCCGACATTGCTGCAAGGCCTGCCTTGCTGTTTACACTGTCTTGCTGCTAGGCCTACCCAAATGTTAGGCCGAAATTGCTGCAAGGCCTACCTTGCTGTTTACACTATCTTGCTGCTAGGCCCACCCAACTCTTAGGCCGACATTGCTGCAAGGCCTACCTTGCTG
>BSQZ01000059.1:3880000-3922500 GCA_033239005.1 Lamellibrachia satsuma | reverse complement strand
ATTTTTACCACCAGATATCACGAGGATGTCACGTGCCTGTTCTTTCTTGGTGGCATCATATAGTTCTTCATGTTATTGCTGGATGTAATCTTGCAATTATTTTTTCTAATCATCGTTTCCCTTGACATGGTAGGACTGTGTGTTACGGTGACTGTTGTTGAAGGGTTATAGCTGAGATGTGTGTGACTGTTGTTGCAGGGTTATAGCTCAGATGTGTGTGACCGTTGTTGCAGGGTTATAGCTGAGACGTGTGTGACTGTTGTTGCAGGGTTATAGCTGAGACGTGTGTGACTGTTGTTGCAGGGTTATAGCTGAGATGTGTGTGACTGTTGTTGCAAGGTTATAGCTGAGACGTGTGTGACTGTTGTTGCAAGGTTATAGCTGAGATGTGTGTGACTGTTGTTGCAGGGTTATAGCTGAGATGTGTGTGACTGTTGTTGCAGGGTTATAGCTGAGACGTGTGTGACTGTTGTTGCAGGGTTATAGCTGAGATGTGTGTGACTGTTGTTGCAGGGTTATAGCTGAGATGTGTGTGACTGTTGTTGCAGGGTTATAGCTGAGACGTGTGTGATTGTTGTTGCAGGGTTATAGCTGAGACGTGTGTGACTGTTGTTGCAGGGTTATAGCTGAGATGTGTGTGACTGTTGTTGCAAGGTTATAGCTGAGACGTGTGTGACTGTTGTTGCAGGGTTATAGCTGAGATGTGTGTGACTGTTGTTGCAGGGTTATAGCTGAGATGTGTGTGACTGTTGTTGCAGGGTTATAGCTGAGATGTGTGTGACTGTTGTTGCAGGGTTATAGCTGAGATGTGTGTGACTGTTGTTGCAAGGTTATAGCTGAGACGTGTGTGACTGTTGTTGCAGGGTTATAGCTGAGATGTGTGTGACTGTTGTTGCAGGGTTATAGCTGAGATGTGTGTGACTGTTGTTGCAGGGTTATAGCTGAGACGTGTGTGACTGTTGTTGCAGGGTTATAGCTGAGATGTGTGTGACTGTTGCAAGTGATCATCTTGTATGTTTGTTCAACAACATTCCAACTCGCTGCTGTCTGTAATTACGATCAGCTGAGTCGATAAACCAAGATTCTTGCTGATGACCTCCTGCGACTGGTCCCAGCGATCCACGTCCTTTTGTTGTAGGGTTGAGTTTCTTAACCTTCGCTAAGCCATTTGCTGACCACACGGTTGGAACTTGGGTTGGCGTATTGTGCTCTGATATCACTAATTTAATCAGCTGTAAGCTGAAGGCATATATGAAAAGCACAACTACTAGTAGCACAACTACTAGTAGCACAACTACTAGTAGCACAACTACTAGTAGCGCAACTACTAGTAGCACAACTACTAGTAGCACAACTACTAGTAGCACAACTACTAGTAGCACAACTACTAGTAGCTAGCCGGCCAGACGTATCAAAAACCTGTGCCAGAGTGGTAAAATAACCGACCAACTGTATGTGTGTATGTGATTGTGTGTATGCGTCTATGTATGCATGTGTGTAAGTATTCAGACATGTGTTTGTATATAATATGTAATTTCTTTATTTTCTATAAAAAAACGATCTCACACAACTTACATAAATATATTATACAAAAAATTAAATAATGACGTTCTTCGAAGTCGTCAGACATGTCACAAGTTGTTACTGTGAGCCAACATATACGTGCGTGCGCGCGAGTGCGTGCGGGCTTGAGTGAGTGCGTGCATGCTCGCCACGTGTGTGTGTTTATGAGCCAACACTTGCGAGTACTCACACAGTTGGAAGGTGAAGAAGAAGATGCCAAAGAAGCGCGAGAGGACGGCATCCTCCGGGACGTCGGCGAGCTGCGAGTACCGGCGAGCGATCTTCGTAAAGTAGGAGCACTGAGCGGTCCACAGGGGGGCGGCGGCCAGACCGACGATGATGGACGCCGGCACCATGGTGGCCCACACCGCGTAGCCGTTGGCCGCCATAAACACGATGTAGCCGACGAAACTGATTGGGATAGTCCATTTGTGTCCGATGGCGTTCGTGATGAGTTTAGGGAGGAAGAGACAGGAGATGACGAGGGAGGCGTAGAGGACACTGGAGTTGATCACTCCCATCCCATCGACGCGGTGCAGACTCGACTGGAGGCGACTGAGGCCTTGGAAGGCATTGAAGGTCATGAGGAAGGCGATGCTGATGAGGATGATGTTCTTGAGGATGCGACGTTTCTCGGCCGTCACGTCCACAACTCTGTCGACGGCGACGTCTCGGTCCTTGCCGCCGGCCATGCCCGTCGTCACCCCGTTTGTCGCCATCGTCCGATGTCACTCTGCTCGCTGTGTCGTCGTCGTCACGTCGTGTCTAGAACAATGAACTCAGTTGAATGTGTCACGTCTGACAGTGTCTATAACAGTGACATCAGCTGAACGTATCACGCCTTGCCGTGTCACTTCGTATCTACAACAGTAACATCGGTTGAATGTATCACGTCTGACAGTGTCAGGTCGTATCTACAACAGTAACATCGGTTGAATATATCACATCTGACAGTGTCACGTCGTATATACAACAGTAACATCGGTTGAATGTATCACGTCTGACAGTGTCAGGTCGTATCTACAAAAGAAACATCGGTTGATTGTGTCACGTCTGACAGTGTCACGTCGTATCTACAACAGTAAGATCGGTTGAATGCATCACGACTGCCAGTGTCACGTCGTATCTACAACAGTAACATCGGTTGAATGCATCACGTCTGACAGTGTCACGTCGTATCTTCAACAGTAACATCGGTTGAATGTATCACAACCGACAGTGTCATGTCGTATCTTCAACAATAACATCGGTTGAATATATCACGTCTGACAGTGTCACGTCGTATCTTCAACAGTAACATCGGTTGAATGTATCACGTCTGACAGTGTCACGTCGTATCTACAACAGTAACATCGGTTGAATGTATCACGTCTGACAGTGTCACGTCGTATATACAACAGTAACATCGGCTGAATGTATCACGTCTGACAGTGTCACGTCGTATCTTCAGCAGTAACATCGGTTGAATGTATCACGTCTGACAGTGTCACTTCGTATCTACAACAGTAACATCGGTTGAATAGATCACGTCTGACAGTGTATGTAACAGTGACATCAGCTGAACGTATCACGCCTTGCCGTGTCACGTCGTATCTACATCAGTAACATCGGTTGAATGTATCACGTCTGACAGTGTCTATAACAGTGACATCAGCTGAACGTATCACGCCTTGCCGTGTCACTTCGTATCTACAACAGTGACATTAGTTGAATGTATCACGTCTGACAGTATCACGGCGTATCTACAACAGTGACATTAGTTGAACGTATCACGCTTCATAGTGTCATGTCGTATCTATAACAGTGACATTAGTTGAATGTATCACGTCTGACAGTGTCACGTCGTATCTATAACAGTGACATCAGGTATGACGAATATACCGTAAAGTCTTAAAACAACAACTTGTTTTATAAGCAATGTGCTACGAATGAACTTAGATAAATCAGTTCTGGATTATAACTGTTGAAACATAGACACATTTCGACAACATATTCTGCGGGATGAAAACATCATTATGAAGCCGTATGTGCATTTCTTTCAGATACAACACAAGGACTAAGACTGTTGATTTCCCTACATATGCTACGGAATGCATTAGTATATGTGGCTGCCTAGATACATCATGGCATGCGTTAGGATATACAGCGGCCTAGATATGTCATGACATGGATTCGGATATACGGCTGGCATGGAAACGTCATGACTTGCATTAGGATACACGGTGGCCTAGATACGTCATGGCAGAATTGGGATATAAGGCTGGCCTTGATACGTCATGGCGTCCATTAGGATACAGGGTAGCATAGATACGTCATGCAGAATTGGGATATAAGGCTGGCCTTGATACGTCATGGCGTCCATTATGATACACGGTGGCCTAGATACGTCATGGCAGAATTGGGATATAAGGCTGGCCTTCATACGTCATGGCGTCCATTATAATACACGGCGGCCTAGATACGTCATGGCAGAATTGGGATATAAGGCTGGCATTGATACGTCATGGCGTCCATTAGGATACACGGTAGCATAGATACGTCATGGCAGAATTATTATATATGGTTGCCCCAGATACGTCATGGCGTGCATTAGGATACACGGTGGCCTAGATACGTCATGGCAGAATTGGGATACACGGTTGGCAGAGATACGCCAATGCGTGCATTAGGGTACACGGAGGCCTGGATATGTATTGATATGGTTAGGATATATAGTTGGCCTAGATACGTCATGGCATGCATTATGACACACGGTGGCCTAGATACGTCATGGCAGAATTAGGATATAAGTCTAGCCTAGGTACGTCATGGGATGCATTAGAATACACGGTGGCCTAGATACGTCATGACATGGATTAGGATATACGGCTGATCTGAAAACTTGCATTAGGATATATGTTTGGCCAATATATGTATTGGCATTCATTAGGATATACGGAGGCCTAGATACGTCATTACATGCGTTAGAATACACGGTGGCCTAAATACGTCATGGCATAATTAAGATATACGGCTGGTCTAAATACGTCGTTGAGACATGTTGCTGACGTAGATTCGTCATGGCACTGAAATAGGACATTTGGCTGCCCTGTTGTTACACATCATGGCATCAGGACTGTTTAACAAGATTAAACAAGTTGTCATCCAAAGCAAAAAAAAAACAGATGACAAGTGGACAAGGAAGCCAGTTCTTGCATCTAAAACTTTTAGATTTCGCCCCCGGGTGGGGATCTTACGTCTGAACAATAGTAATTTGTAGTTACGCATAAGTATTAACAGCACTATGCGCGTTTTCTTCGATTGTTTTTGACTTACCAACAAGACTGCTAGTTAGTCATTGTTGTAGGGTCGACTAGCCATTATCACATTACCGGTGTTGTTGTTGTCGTCGTCACGTGGTCAGTTTCGTAATGTCGGACGTGTCGCCAACATCAAACTGACGAATGTCGTAGTACGACAGGGTGTGTTGTCGTTATCAACTGGTCGTTGTTAATATTGAAACATAAAAAAATACTAAACACAATATTCGGCTTTGAACATGTGCAAGAACGCGCGAGTCAAACGAAGCTGGGTCACGCATGAATGAGAACAAGACATCTACTCAAAACATCGTATCAACTCATGCGTGTGTCTACTGCATGGGTCTACTCGAAACACCGTCATGCACTTGATTGTACACAGCTGTTTCTAGAGTATCTTTAAAACTCGTCACTTCCAGTCTATGGTGGATTATACGAGTGATACAAGATTAATAATCTGTATTAGCCAACGTAGTATTACAAATAACGACAGTTATTATGGAGACAGAAGGTGGTCGTATATAATATTTCATTGTTGTATTAGCGCCATTATTTTCTGCCACATATTCATATACTGGCGTTGATATTAGTAGAAAGGTTATATTATATTACTTGGAACGGGGAATGAAGTAAAGATGATGAAAATAAGCAATGACATCTTGATGCGGTCCCCATTGGCGCTGTTAGCCCTACTGAAACTGTGTCAACGCTGTTAGCCCTACTGGAATTGTGTCAACGCTGTTAGTCCTACTGGAACTTTGTCAACGCTGTTAGCCCTACTCGAACTGTGTCAACGCTGTTAGTTCTACTGGAACTGTGTCAACGCTGTTAGCCCTACTGGAACTGTGTCAACGCTGTTAGCCCTACTGGAACTATGTCAACGCTGTTAGTCCTACTGGAACTGTGTCAACGCTGTTAGTTCTACTAGAACTGTGTCAATGCTGTTAGCCCTACTGGAACTGTGTCAACGCTGTTAGCTCTACTGGAACTGTGTCAACGCTGTTAGTCCTACTGGAACTGTGTCAACGCTGTTAGTTCTACTAGAACTGTGTCAACGCTGTTAACCCTACTGGAGCTGTGTCAACGCTGTTAGCCCTACTGGAACTGTGTCAACGCTGTTAGTCCTACTGGAACTGTGTCAACGCTGTTAGTCCTACTGGAACTGTGTCAACGCTGTTAGTTCTACTGTAACTGTGTCAACGCTGTTAGCCCTACTGGAACTGTGTCAACGCTGTTAGCTCTACTGGAACTGTGTCAACGCTGTTAGTCCTACTGGAACTGTGTCAACGCTGTTAGTCCTACTAGAACTGTGTCAACGCTGTTAGCCCTACTGGAACTGTGTTAACGCTGTTAGCCCTACTGGAACTGTGTCAACGCTGAAAGAGGAAGTTCATGATAACATTTTCACTCACTCGGCTCGCTAATATGCTCCTAGCATTAAAGACAGCATTCGCCTTTGAACAACTGCAAGAACGCTTGAGTCATACGAAGCTGGGTCACCCATGCATGAGAACAAGATGTCTACTTAAAACATCGTATCAACTCATGCATGATTCTACTGCATGGGTCTACTCTACACAGTCATTGTGTTCGATAGTGCAACACAAGACTTTTATGTGTGAAAAGTAAAAAAATCGCAAAGGCTGTAGAGGGTTAAAGTTGAGTAGTAGCTGAGTAGAATAGTAATTCGTATCTTGACTCCTGTGTGCGTGCGTGCGTGCGTGCGTGCATGTGTGCTCACTGCCTCCCAGTGAAGCCTTCCAATGTGGCCCATGTTCAAGTAGCAGTTCGGCTACGTTCCTGGGAGCCTAGAGCACACACCTTTTAGCCCCAACGGAACTCACGTTGATGTGTTCATGTGAAAGCAAGATGGCATGCAAAATGCAAAGGTGCAGTTGCAACATCTTCAACATAGCATGTGCACTATTTTACCAATGTCAGGGTTGACAAAGACAAGTGAGCCGGCAGCCTGCGGCCCGCAAAGGTACCAATTTAGAAAAAGATAAAGTAATCATATTATCTTAAAATAAAAAAGTAACACAATTAAGTTGTATTTATCATTAAGTATTTACTGTTTTATTAAAAAATTATATGATTTTTTAGATATTATTTATCTATAACATTGTATGTGAACATTTTCTATGTCTATGTTCTCGTGAATACTGAATGAATACTGAGCCTGTCTATTATTGTCTGCTACTACTTGTTCATGTTGCTGTTGAGGAATAAACTGTTATTTACACTGCTAAGTCTGAGGCACCTGAGGCAAGTCTGAGGCACCTCACCAGGTACTAACACTAAGTTTGGGGCACCTGAGGCAAGTCTGTGGCACCTCACCAGGTACTAACACTAAGTCTGGGGCACCTGAGGCAAGTCTCAGGCACCTCACCAAGTACTAACAGTAAGAACAGCCATGTCACTGTCCAGACCAGTTGCTGTTATAAGTTGGCATCGATAGGCGTCAGTGGACTAATCTGTTGACATTATAGAGTGACACTTAGATACCAAGTCAACACTAACACATCAGAAGATTGCCATACGAGGGGTTAACACAGGGCTACGACAGACAGACGTGACACTTAGATACCAAATCTAACACTAACACATCAGAAGATTGCCATACGAGGGGTTAACACAGGGCTACGATAGACAGACGTGACACTTAGATACCAAGTCAACACTAACACATCAGAAGATTGCCATACGAGGGGTTAACACAGGGCTACGACAGACAGATGTGACACCGCTACCGATTCGGTTGTATGCGTGATATCGTAATTACACACATGCAAACATACGCAAGCACGCACTCGTACATGCACATATCGCATTATGCACAGTGCCTCGAGTAAACAAGTGAAGTGAAGGTAGACGGATGTGTGGGTGGAGATAAACAGTGTTATCAGTCGGCAGGTAGACGACTGTAATTCTTACACAGTCGCCAGGTTAACGACGGCCAGAGTGTCGCAGGGCGTTGTCGGTTTCTCTACTCACTGGCCATTAAGCCGTGGATGGATGAAACCTGATAGCTCGTATACGTCATGGATGCGCGTAGCTTCAGTCATGCATGACGGTTTATGCATTATATTTATATTCGATGATAAATAACCTGTCATTGCGGTGTAGATTAATCCATATTGCGTTAGTCTGGCTCTGGTCCAGAATAAAAACTGCTGCATTTGGTTTTCATTCTTGTTTTGTTTAGCCTAGTTATGTGACTGCATTTCTGTTTTTATTTCCCATTCCATATTTCTTTAAGATCAGTTACCTAATACATTATGAAGAATGTAACATCTCCAGTTGCTATTATAAGTTGGCATCGGTGTGCATCAGAGGACTAGTCTGTTGACATTATTGAGTGACACTTAGGTACCAACACTAACATTTGTAAAAGTTGTACTATACATACACGTACAGAAAGTCAACAAACTGTCTACGTTGTTCGCACAATCAAATACTACAATGTAAATGTGTTGCTCGTGCCTTGTTAAGGTATCCACTATAACGAATAATTACCTAAACAGCTTTTTGCAATGCCCGATTATTGTAGTTTTGTTATCGTACTTTATGAGATAACACGCTCAGGGCATAATTGGAGATTCGGCGTCTTTTAAAACCATAGCACAAAGACATCTGTCTGAGAAGTGAGAACGATATACTTCTACACAATGGCCCACGTTGTACGTAAAATTCGGCTGTTGACAGTTGTAAAGCATATCACCAGGACAGAGCCACTTAGTAGAGCGACAACGAAAGGCTAGTGAGTTACCTTGCTCTTGTCGATAGGTGGTCGAGTTCCTTCGCGTGATGTCGGACAGTGGCGACCTTTCAAGAGGCAATACAACGTCACAAAGTCGAGCTTTTACCTTCGCCGGTGACACTAAGTAAACGACTCGCTACACCGCGGCTCAGTCCTCCCTCTCCACGGTAGGTGACACCACGGTAGTTGACACTAGCTTCCGTCAAGGGTCAGACGCCTGCTGTGGCTAGACCACAAAGCTCGACGCGCCACCTCGTTTGTAGCAAGCGAGACAACTGTCTCAGCGCGTGGCGAGCTCAGGGTTATGTTCAGTAACCCTGCTTTATAATGAAAAGGCTACAACGCGTAAAACAATTGCCACACAGGTTACGAGCTAACTTGCTCACTCATGGGCAAATTATACCTTTTATCGCTGCGTAAAACGTTTGTTCTGTAACGTAACGAGGGATAACCGAATATTTATGGTGGAAATGCAATTCGGAATAAATATATCTTGAGTTTTGTTTCGGAAAATAGCTATAGTTTCAGATGTTTTCAAAGTGATGGGGAGTTCATTCCAGACCCCAGGCGCAGCGACAGAGAAAGCACGTTTACCCAAGTTAAGTTTTGTTTTAGGCACAATAAGTTGTGAAATTGATGATCTGAGCTGCCTAGGGATATTTGAAAGATGCAGGAGACTAGCCAAGTAGGGTGGTTGTTGTGTAGATAGAGCACGATATGTAAGAGTGGACAGCTTAAAATTAATTCGATAAGAAACAGGAAGCCAGTGTAACTGTTTAAGTAGTGGTAGTGATGGTGAAAACCGAGGCGCCCTGAGTACCGCACGTGCCACACAATTTTGTTGGAGTTTAGCCAAGTCTCTTTTAGCAATGTTATTTAATAGTGAATTACACTAGTGTAGACGGCTCCTAATTAATGTCGTTGATATTGTTTTAGCAGTAGATTGAAGTCACTATCAAAGACAACAAATATATTACGAACAGTATCTGATGAAAATGTATCACTATCACAAAATAGATTATTACATATTATAAATTGTAAATGTTAACGACTATAAATATGTTTACATTTGATGGACCAGGAACAATGGAAAGTTCTAACACTAGTGATGGAAGTTTTAGGAAATAACCCTTATGTCATAGGTGACCAAATTGAATTAATAAAAACATAGATAGCAAGCACTCGTCGATAACACAACAACGGCCAACTGACGTAAAATGCTGGAAATTCTCCAAGAGAAGCTGTGACCTGTCAACCATTCACTGTGGCCTGTCAACCATTCACTATGACCTGTCAACCATTCACTGTGACCTGTCAACCATTCACTGTGACCTGTCAACCATTCACTGTGACCTGTCAACAATTCACTATGACCTGTCAACAATTCACTATGACTTGTCAACAATTCACTATGACCTGTCAACCATTCACTATGACCTGTCAACCATTCACTATGACCTGTCAATCATTCACTATGCCGGCCTTTTGTTAACTGTGGATATGTTGTAAGTCCTGTAAGACGTGTAAACCGGCTGTAAGACGTGTAGACCGGCTGTAAAACGTGTAAACCGGCTGTAAGACGTGTAAACCGGCTGTAAGACGTGTAAACCGGCTGTAAGACGAGTAAACCGGCTGTAAGACGTGTAAACCGGCTGTAAGACGAGTAAATCGGCTGTAAGACGTGTAAACCGGTTGTAAGACGTGTAAACCGGCTGTAAAACGTGTAAACCGGCTGTAAAACGTGTAAACCGGTTGTAAGACGTGTAAACCGGCTGTAAGACGAGTAAACCGGCTGTAAGACGTGTAAACCGGCTGTAAGACGAGTAAATCGGCTGTAAAACGTGTAAACCGGTTGTAAGACGTGTAAACCGGCTGTAAAACGTGTAAACCGGTTGTAAGACGTGTAAACCGGCTGTAAGACGTGTAAACCGGCTGTAAGACGTGTAAACCGGCTGTAAGACGAGTAAACCGGCTGTAAAACATGTAAACCGGTTGTAAGACGTGTAAACCGGTTGTAAGACGTGTAAACCGGCTGTAAAACGTGTAAACCGGTTGTAAGACGTGTAAACCGGCTGTAAGACGTATAAACTGGCTGTAAAACGTGTAAACCGGTTGTAAGACGTGTAAACCGGCTGTAAGACGAGTAAACCGGTTGTAAGACGTGTAAACCGGCTGTAAAACGTGTAAACCGGCTGTAAGATGTGTAAACCGGCATTGATGTTCTAACAGTGGGGGTTTATTTTTGTTTTCACTTTTGTGATGAACTTTGCATTATTAGTATTCATAACTACATATGAAGCAAATTATTTGCGATTTTTTTTCTTTTTTCTTAGCCATAAGTACTGACGCATTATTTGCAGTTTCTTTTTTTAAGTATCATTGGATTAACACGATGCAGTTTACTTGCAATGTTCTTCTTGCTTTTTATAATGCAGCATAATTATTTGTGGTGTTTTTCCCCAGGTACTTTTGTGACGAACAGGATGCCAATCATGCATATTATTTTATTAATTTAGTAATTAATTTACCATCGGGAAGACCGGCCAGGATACGCCAGGTCAGGACACTTCTCTTTTCTAATGCTTCTTTTCTTACTACATATTTTGTTTTGTTAAGTATTATTATTACACAGGCAGCTGTGCTGACAGCTGTGGTGGCAGCTATAATGACAGTTGTGGTGGCAGCTATAATGACAGTTGTGGTGACAGCTATGATGACAGCTGTGGTGACAGCAATGATGACAGCTATGGTGACAGCTGTGGTGACAGCTATGATGACAGCTGTGGTTACAGCTGTTGTGACAGCTTTGATGACAGCTATGATGACAGCTGTGGTAACAGCTATGATCACATGTTACACAAAATGTAGAATGCTAAATGTGGATTACTATGGTAAAAGTAGGCGTTTCGTTTACAGTAGGCAATCGGCTATAAATGCTTATTTTTCAACCGTAATTACTCATTTGAACAATGTTAGCTAATGAATCATTTCTCCAATTACAAAGTGGTACTAACATTAATTCTTTATTTGATATGCTACAGTTAAACAAAGCAATTGATCACGATATTCAACCAATACGTCGTTCCCTATGTTATGATCTTGACAACTTTAAATTACTGGCTGGTAGAAAGAAATAACGAATGTCTTAGTATACTAAGCTCCAATATAGAATGTATCAATTCAAAATTATATGTGAAATAGAAGCCTTCTTAGAAGAACTTAATAAGATACAATTTTAAGTTAGTTTAATATGCTTACAGAAAAGTTGGCTTTCAGATAATGATGATTTGTCACTTCTGCAGATCGAAGGATACCATTGCATTACACAAGACAAAATATGTTGTAACAAGACAAAACATGTTGTAACAAGACAAAACATGTTGTAACAAAGGTGGACTAGTCATTTATTTAAACAACACACTTAGTCTCTGAATCAGTCTCAACACTGGGAAGGACAATTAAAAAAAATAACTGGTTGGCTCTTAAAATATATAATAATCGGTAATATTTACCGACCTCCAAGAGTCAGGGCTGTCGGACTGGCTGGTAGGGCATCGGACTTTCGGTCGAGGGGACGGGGTTCAAAACCACCTCCGCCGTTTCGAAGCTTGGGCAACTTCGTTCACCCCACATTGACGGTGTCTTTCGGAAGAGGCACTAAAAGCTGTTGGTCCCTCCTATCTTCTACCTGGTGTCTATGCCAGGGGAAGTAAAAGGCCCCACACAGGGAAATGGAAAAACCTGTAGTGGACTCACAGAGCTGGTGATCTCATTCTCTAAATTACAATTGGAGTAAATACCCTGACTTATGGACTCTGCCAATTAACGACGTAGAAGTAGAAGATCTCACCGAAAATCATAAACAGTTTTTTTTGTGAATTCACACCAATTATATAATCATTTAACAAAACAAAATCCGGTTTCACTATTGCAGGTGATTTTAATATAAACCTTTTTAAAATAAATAAAAAAGAGGTTTTTTATATATTAATATCTTATAACTTTTACCCCCATGTTACACTTCCTACGATGTTTTCAAACAATAATAGATAACTTTTTCTGTAAATTAACCGACTTTACAATAAAGCCTAAGTTGGGTATTCTAGCGAAACAAATATCGGACCATCAGCCTTTTTTTTCTAAACACAGTTCCCTACAAAGAACCATCACCAAAACACATTAAGATTAACATACAAAATGAAAAGGCAATTTCCAATTTCATACATGAAATCATCTCATCAGACGTTCACAATAAGCTTAATCAATCGCCTTCTGCTATCCCAAACATCAATTATAATATTCTTGGTGCATGCATTAAATGCGCAAAAACAAACACGTGCCATATAAAATAGTTAAGTTCAAAAAACATAAGCGCAAAAATCAACATGGATTACATTAGGTTTGCTTAAATATATACGATACAGAGACAAATTATACAAGAAACTCAAAACGACGCAGTTTGGTTCACCTGAATACTTTACAATTCGGACTAACCTGACAACGTATAATAATTTTGTTTAAAGTAGTAGTACAACCAGAAAAATGCATCATGAATCTTGTTTTAACAAATTAAAAAATAATATAAAAAATATTGGTAAACTATAAATAATATTCTTTCTAGAACACACGAAAAGAAATCTTTCCCTAAATCATTTATAAATAACGAAGAAGTTGTAACAAACAAGACGGTCATTGCAAACACATTTAATACTTTTTTTTTACCAATATTGGCCCATATCTAGCAAAACAAATACGCAATCACATAAAGAAAACTTTCAGATACTACCTGAAAGAGAAAAATACCAGTTAATTAAATTTTAAACGTATTGATGAAGAAACAATTTCTAAAACAATATAAAATATTCACCCAAAAACAGGTTGTGGGCTCAATGGTATTGCTTCATGATTATTAAAATTAGTGAAACCGGCACTGATAAAATCATTAACACTTATTACAAACCAAAAATTAGCTACAGATATCTTCCCTGACAAACTTAAAATTGCCAAAGTAATTCCAATTTGCTTAATTGAGAAATTACGAACCTACACCCCTCTTACCAGTAGGTATTTCAAAGGTAATTGAAAAGATAATTTACACCAAGCTAGATATCTTTCTTAAAACGCGAACTCTCTTGTTCGATAACCAATA
Organism: Lamellibrachia satsuma; assembly: GCA_033239005.1. NCBI lineage: Eukaryota > Metazoa > Annelida > Polychaeta > Sabellida > Siboglinidae > Lamellibrachia > Lamellibrachia satsuma. The sequence goes on along the minus strand of BSQZ01000059.1, from coordinate 3,908,729 downwards.
TGATTTCAGAACGGAACATAGCACTGACTTTGCTGCTCTTGAATTAACCAATAGAATAACTGCACAAATGGACAAAAATTAAATACGTATAAATATTTACTTGGACCTTTCTAATGCATTCGACACACTGGATCATACGATACTATTAAACAAATTTGAGTACTATGGTGTAAAGGGTGTAGCTTTAAGTTTAACTAGAAATTATCTAACAGGTAGAAAACAGTATGTGGAAATATATGATGCCAAATCAGACATGCTTAATATCTCAACAATCGCACCTCAAAGTTCGATTTTATTATTCTAATATTATATACATTAATGACTTTGCAAAGGTCAGTCAAAAAATTAATTAATTTTATAATGTACGCCGATGATACCACTGTATCAAGCATCACCTACACTGGATCTATTATCCACGTGTGAACAAAATGGAAATGCAGAATGTCTTATTAATACAGAACTGAACAAAGTTAGCGAATGGCTAAAACTAAGTGTCTCACAACGTAAACAAAACTAAGTACGTGATTTTCAAAACAACCAGAAGAAAAGTTGCGACTTCCACTTTACTAAAAATATTCATAGAGTGTTTGAATTCAGTTTTCTTGGAAAAAGTTTTAATGAACAACTTAACTGCAAAAGTCACATCGACAAAATATCAAATAGGTGCTCAAGGACGATTGGTATTCTAAACAGACTAAAACGGTTATTACCTCTTAATATAAAGATAATATTGTATAACATAGGGGGATCCAGGGGGGTCCGGACCCCTTTTTTGAATACCCAAAAATTCCATTGCAATTGCATGTCAACGGGGGACAAAGGCATTGCCAAGAAACAACACAAGGTCAAAATTGTCGCTTGCTACGTACGAATTCTTTAGTAGTAGTCCGACGTTTTCAGACACTGATCTAGCACAGGTAGGAGCGTCCGCAGGAATGTTTCCAGGGAGGAGCAAGAAAGAAGAAATATATATATATATATATATATATATATATATATATATATATATATATATATATATATATATATATATATATATATATATATATATATATATATATATATATATATATGACATCGTCCATAGATTCACTGCACACGCACAACGCACGTACGTGTACACACACAACATACGCACACACACACACACACACGCACGCACCCACCCACACACACATACACACACGCACACGCACACGCACACGCACGCGCACGCGCACGCACACGCACACGCACACGCACACGCACACGCACACGCACACGCACACGCACACACACACACACACACACACACACACACATACACACACACAAGCCCACCTCATGTTTGACCATATCTCCCCGCGAAAGAATGAACCAACTATGGGAATGTTTGGCGGATAGTGCTCGATTGCGTTGCGCAATCCTCAGATACACAAAGATCTGCAGATTGCGCAGATCCAGCACATGCGCCCAACAGACGCGCTGGTGAAAATCGTCTGCATCAGTTCTTCGGATATAGATAACAATATACATTTTACAGGTATATTTTTTACCTATCCTATTGTATCATCAACGTATTTGCATATCTTAATCTTGACAACAAGTAATACACGTTTTAAAATCACATTTCGCTGTCAGTTAGCTAATTTTAACACAAAACCAAGAGGAGTGATGTATATTTTTAATGAGATGATTAGGCTTTATTATTTTTAAAATGGCCTGTTGGTCGTATTTCAAGAATCTATGCTGTCTGGTTATGGCAGTGGTTACTAAATATTTCATTTAAGCCATACTTATGCTAGAAGTTACCTGTCTACATCATCCATTTGAGCTAGATTTATGCTATATTTATCCAAGGAAAGCAAGCCCCGTGAGCGTAATTCACTATAGTTCGTGTAACGGAAAAGTGTAGGCTCATTCATGTGAGATATTTCTGGAAACAGTTTATCAAACGCTCATACAAAATAACAAACGAAAATGTGTCTCAAGCTACATACTATATCAATAATCAACTTGATTTAAATCAGGTGTGCTAATAGTATCACATTGGAAAAAGCAACGTGTAGTGGAGCTTGTTGTGTAATGATTAACGACATTAAATTATTGTTATATGTTATTAAAACACAGCTGATACAAACATAGTTTCTAGTATCTCGTTGTTTCCAGCACCCGGCAACGTTCTATTAACTGAATATAATCCTTGTAATTTTATTGTGGTTAGAATGTTATGTTCTTTTGAGGTCTCATTCGACTAGTTATCCTTTTCAGAACTTTATCGCCAAGCCGACCTCATTGGGTCTTTACCGTCCCAAATTGAGACGGGACCGACATTACCGACGGACTGTTTAGTTACGAGGGATACACAGTCCACAATGTTGAGAGCCAGGTTTGTACACAAAATGTACCGTGTCCAGTTTGCGTCTTGAATTCAGAACTTTGGCATGAAAGGCGGATGTGCTAATCACTACATTTACACTTTTGGGTTTGTAATATAAGTGTACAACGTCAATTAGTTATGTCATACTGTTCCTCTTTCTATGGTGTATGTATTTCTATGATGCGTTTTAATGTACATGGCGCAAAAGTATCAGGGAATGTTTTAATCTACCAGTTTGCACTCACTGTTGTTATATGGTACTACTACTACTACTTTTAGAAGAATGTCCCCGATTCAAATTTAGATCATGAATCGAATAGTGCGCTTTATATAGAGTAGTTTTAAATGCAAAAACAGCTTGGATAGACTCTCTTGAGAGGGCAATTTAGCCCTTCGTGGTACTGGTCTCAGTTCAAACTTGATGCCACGACTTTCTATAATATGAAACCTAGCTACTTTTATTATATCATTCAGAACCACTCAGAAGGGGCGGATGAGAAACTATTAAACACAGTTTCCTTGGCAAAGGATGTGCTAAATAATATAGAGAATGCGTGTAGCACTTTTTTTAGTCAAAGACATGTTAGTCTCTTTGTGTGCAAAGATACTTCAATTGTAATTGAACTGTACACATTGTCGTACCAATAAATATATATTTTTACTATATTACTACACTACCGTGCCTTTAGTTTGCAATAATGTCGATACGTAGTTAAGACGATTACGTGTTGTTTTAGTCAATCGTTTTTTTTTAATAAACATTTGCATTACTATAGTTGTTTTAGACAATATTGTAATACATGGCACATGACAGATGTTTAATGTTGTCTTTTCGTTTGTACGTTTTCTTCATTGGAACAGGTGTAAATAAAACAAAATCCGCTGTGTTTTGTCGAAACTCTAGACATAAAAGTAGTTGCAGCTCGTCTACTGTAAATTTGATATTCGAAATTATACTTATGTGACAAACACAATAACACACATAGGACTACTTTATCACGATTGTTATACTTTCAGCAAATCATTATCAAAACGGGACACGGCCAAAGGCCGCATTCTTTCCCCAAATCCGTATTGTAAACGGAAAATTCGTACGATGTCGCATATCTGAATTTTGGGTTCATTACATTACTCGCTTAAAACCAGATTATGAATGTCCCAAGTTACACAATTTCAAGGGTTTTGTCTAAATACGTCAAATGAGTGGGAAGGGGATAATCCTCCCACAACCATAGCCCCACCCACCCCCCGAGGCGCTTCGCGTCTCATTTCCCGCCTTCGGCGCTTCATACATTACCTTAGACCCCCGTTTTCTAAACCCTGGATCCGCCCCTATACAATACGCTGATACTGCCACACTTAAACTGTGGTGTAATGGCCCAGAGCTACTAATGTGATAGAATGCAAAAACTTCAAAAGAAACTTGTCAGAATTATAAGTGTAAGCAAATATAATGCTCACACTGAACCACCGCTCAAAAGTCTTAAATTACTCAAAATGGAACACATATTAAACTTACAAGGACTAAAATTGTATCATAAATTAAAAACATACACACAACCAATGTACAATATAACATACACACAACCAATGTACAATATAACATACGCACAACCAATGTACAATATAACATACACACAACCAATGTACAATATAACATACACACAACCAATGTACAATATAACATACACACAACCAATGTACAATATAACATACACACAACCAATGTACAATATAACATGGACACAACCAATGTACAACACGAATTTACGAATAAAGTATCAGATACACTCTGCCACATACGATTAATAATGCATCTGATTTAAAGTTGCATTCTGAGTTAAACTACAATTTTGAACAATTTTTTTAGAATGTGTATGCACAACACGACCGATATTTACTTATTTGATCATGCTTGCTACGATATATGTCACTTTGGCATTTGATATGTTATTCGATAATTATGCTTTTACAAAATTACCGGTCGCGGTGGGCTTCTCCAAATGAGCCATTTTAGCCTACTTCCTGAAACTCTCCAACAGCCGGGGATAAATACGCGATGTCTGCATTTCCATTCAACCACGTGACGAAAACACACTGTATAGTGCGTACAGAATGAGGTATGTTGAAGATAAAGTATGATTTTTATTAAATTTAAATAATGATGTGTAGCAGAGTGAACACATAGTTAATTTACCGACATGAATATTTGCTTTGTATGCTCTTAAAATATTCTTGGATATGCATGAAGACTATAAAAGTATAATACGTGCGTTGTTGGCGTACATGGTCATGGCCATGGGGTCTGGGCCATGGCCCATGCCCATGACATGGCCGGCTTCATGAGCAGCTAAGACCTAAGAACGCCAAGAAGTAGGACGATTGTCTTAGTAAATTACGCGTTTTTTATAAGTTAACAGGAGTTTACGCAAATGCGTAACGCTAACTAATTGCGCGGCGATCTTTTACTTTCTGACGTAACCATCAAAATGACCACATAGAGCACCCAAACTTCTCCTCATATATCTACTATACATATACACATGTCACGTGGCCAAAAAAGTACATTTACTTTCTCAAAACGATCAAAATGTACAAAAGAATTAAACCAAAACATCGCCCTCTCCTACGGCGCATATGCGTAGAGCCAAGTCTACCGTAAAATCGATACATATGACAAGGCGTCGTTCAGTTTCACTAAAACCCTCTGGGGTGGCGCTGCTTTGATTCAAATCAAACATCATGTATTTCTGTTTTAATTGTGCGTGCGTGTGTGCTTCATTGTTTGTAATGATGTATATCTCAGTATTATTTGTATTTTTGCTATATGTGACACGTCATGTTCTTAGATAATTAGTTTTATTCATATTATCATCAGATTGTGTTATATTTTTAGATGCATTTTAAGCATCTCTAGATGGACTTTGTCCAGATTTACAGCTCTACTATTTTAATACAAATTGCTTTTTAACTACAGTAATTACGTTGGCACCAGTGTTAAAGCATAATTTCAAGCGTACTGTCGAATCTAATATAAATGACCTCCAAATCTATTATTAAAACAGCATCACACCCAGACATCACACCCAAACATCACTCAGTATTAATACATGTAATCATCACCATTTATTTAATTTACAATAACTTCAACTTATAATATTTTACTAGTTGCAGAACACACGTGCACACATATAATAGTAATAAGTACAATTATATAGCGCACATGCTTAAAATACATAGTTTATGAAATTAATTAGTTAAATAAATTAGGTAAACATGTAAATTAGGTAAACATTTGTGTGTGTGTGTGTGCGTGCGTGCGTGTGTGTAATGTATATATGTATAATGTTATGTATATGTGTATATATATATATGCATATATATATATATATATATATATATATATATATATATATATATATATATATATATATATATATATATATATATATATATATATATATATATATATATATATATATATATATATATATATATATATATATATATATACACAATATAATGATAATATGAATAGAGCTAATTATCTAAGAATATGACATGTCATATATAGCACACAGAAAAAATACAAGTAATACTGATGAAACATATACATAATTACACGCAATGAGGCACGCACGCATGCACTCCCAAATAAAACACAGAAATACATAATTGTAATATCAGCGCCACCGCACGGAGTTTCGGTGAAACGTGTAGGGGCCGTAGAAGATGGCGATGTTTTAGTTTAATTCTTTTTAAAATCTTTATTGTTTTGAGAAAGTAAATGTACTTTTTTGGCCACGTGACATGTGTATATGTACAGTAGATATATGAGGAGAAGTTTGGGTGCTCTAGGTGGTTGTTTTCATGGTTAGGTCAGAAAGTAAAAGATCACCCATTACTGTTATTAGATTAGCGATTAATCATTAGACATTACTCTCTCCCAATGCACTGGCTGTTATATATACAATAGCATAAAATATAAAGAAAATATCAGTGTTGCGGAATTTATTTTATCTGTGAACAAAAATGTTTTCCAGAAGTTCACCTTGTTTGCCAGAGCCAGAGGTGGCCGTGGAAGGAGAGATGGGGAAAATGTGAGGCCTGGCACAAGGCGCCTGTCAAAGAAGGACCAGGACCGAGTGAAGTCCCTCCAGAGTAAGTAAACACATGTGAGGCCTGGCACAAGGCGCCTGTCAAAGAAGGACCAGGACCGAGTGAAGTTCCTACAGAGTAAGTAAACAGATGTGAGGCCTGGCATAAGGCGCCTGTCAAAGAAGGACCAGGACCGAGTGAAGTCCCTCCAGAGTAAGTAAACACATGTGAGGCCTGGCACAAGGCGCCTGTCAAAGAAGGACCAGGACCGAGTGAAGTCCCTCCAGAGAAAGTAAATAGATGTGAGGCCTGGCACAAGGCGCCTGTCAAAGGAGGATCAGGACCGAGTGAAGTCCCTACAGAGTAAGTAAACAGATGTGAGGCCTGGCACAAGGCGCCTGTCAAAGGAGGACCAGGACCGAGTGAAGTCCCTTCAGAGTAAGTAAACAGATGTGAGGCCTGGCACAAGACGCCTGTCAAAGGAGGACCAGGACCGAGTGAAGTCCCTCCAGAGTAAGTAAACAGATGTGAGGCCTGGCACAAGGCGCCTGTCAAAGGAGGACCAGGACCGAGTGAAGTCCCTCCAGAGTAAGTAAACACATGTGAGGCCTGGCACAAGGACCGAGTGAAGTCCCTCCAGATTACGAGGGACGAAGAATTAAAGGTTATGTGCTTGTTTGTCTAATTTAAAAAAAAATTCATTGAACTGCAAATGCATGCAAAAGTGTTTGGGTCACATGCAAATGCGTAGTACTACCTGTGACGGCACCCTGTTGGTGCACTTGCCACAACTGTCACGACATCATGGACACGATGGCACCCGACCCTCCACCTGGCCCAGTACTACCTGTGACGGCACCCTGTTGGTGCACTTGCCACAACTGTCACGACATCATGGACACGATGGCACCCGACCCTCCACCTGGCCCAGTACTACCTGTGACGGCACCCTGTTGGTGCACTTGCCACAACTGTCACGATATCATGGACATGATAACATCCGACCCTCCACCTGGCCCAGTACTACCTGTGACGGCACCCTGTTGGTGCACTTGCCACAACTGTCACGACATCATGGACACGATGACATCCGATCATCAACCTGGCCCAGTACTACCTGTGACGGCACCCTGTTGGTGCACTTGCCACAACTGTCACGACATCATGGACACGATGACATCCGATCATCAACCTGGCCCAGTACTACCTGTGACGGCACCCTGTTGGTGCACTTGCCACAACTGTCACGATATCATGGACATGATGACATCCGACAATCCACCTGGCCCAGTACTACCTGTGACGGCACCCTGTTGGTGCACTTGCCACAACTGTCACGACATCATGGACATGATGACATCCGACAATCCACCTGGCCCAGTACTACCTGTGACGGCACCCTGTTGGTGCACTTGCCACAACTGTCACGATATCATGGACATGATGACATCCGACAATCCACCTGGCCCAGTACTACCTGTGACGGCACCCTGTTGGTGCACTTGCCACAACTGTCACGACATCATGGACATGATGACATCCGACCATCAACCTGGCCCAGTGCTACCTGTGACGGCACCCTGTTGGTGCACTTGCCACAACTGTCACGACATCATGGACACGATGGCATCCGACCCTCCACCTGGCCCAGCGCTACCTGTGGCGGCACCCTGTTGGTGCACTTGCCACAACTGTCACGACATCATGGACACGATGACATCCGACCATCAACCTGGCCCAGTGCTACCTGTGGCGGCACCCTGTTGGTGCACTTGCCACAACTGTCACGACATCATGGACACGATGACATCCGACCATCAACCTGGCCCAGTGCTACCTGTGACGGCACCCTGTTGGTGCACTTGCCACAACTGTCACGACATCATGGACACGATGACATCCGACCATCAACCTGGCCCAGTGCTACCTGTGACGGCACCCTGTTGGTGCACTTGCCACAACTGTCACGACATCATGGACACGATGACATCCGACCATCAACCTGGCCCAGCACTACCTGTGGCGGCACCCTGTTGGTGCACTTGCCACAACTGTCACGACATCATGGACACGATGACATCCGACCATCAACCTGGCCCAGTACTACCTGAGGCGGCACCCTGTTGGTGCACTTGCCACAGGTAATTTACACACCTTTATAGTCTATTTATAGTTTCTCCCTGACATGAACACACTAAAACCTGACAGAAATTATATATAATTTCATCAAAACACATTCAGGACAGGTAATTGGTGTCATGTGTGCTAAAAGCAATTTTTTTCGCCACAAGTAGTAATTCATGCAGACATTTTTTTTAATTGACGGTTATGGCACGTTGAGGCTTTTTAAATGAGTTAGAAGTAAGATACTTTTACTAAACTCGATCAGCATGTAAATGAGGTGATGACAACGACAGGTAAGAAGTTTCAGAATTTGTTATGGTCCCGTTTTCTTATAATCATGCAAAACGTTAACATGGTCGCCAATGGGAAACGTAACAGTTGGCTGAACCCAAATAGGTACCAAGGCAACGGAAATGCGGTGGCCATCTAACAGTCATGGAGGAGGTTTTTTTTATCTAAAATATACTGATTAAATGCCTGAAAATGTGTGTTTGTCACCAAGCAATGAGCGTTATATGTTCCAACATAGAATCACACGAATAAATCAAAACGGCTGCTAACTTGCCTCATATTGCGTGCATTTGACTTAGAACAATGTCTGTGTCAGGCTAGTTAATATTATATTGTTACATATATGTTATTGATTCCATCTAGTCAACAAGAGCATTACTTGTTAAGCGCCGCTATTATTTAAACTTTGTAACCGTCATCTTTATGAGGTATCCTATAACTGATCTACTATATATCGTATATTACACAAGAAAAAGACTTAGGAGTAACATTTAATGCTGACATGAAAGTTTCAGAGCAATGTGGGATTGCTGCTTCGATAGGAAATCAAATTCTAGGGCTAATTAGGAGAACTATCACGTATAAGGAGAAACATCTAATTGTACCCCTGTACAAAGCAATAGTTAAACCACACTTGGAATATTGTATTCAAGCATGGAGGCCATATTGTAAAAAGGACATAGACAAGCTAGAAAGAATACAACGAAGAGCAACTAAAATGATTCCAGAATTGAGATACCTTAGTTACGAAAGCTGCTTATTACAATGTGGCTTGACAACACTAGAGACCAGGAGACTAAGAGGAGACCAAATAGAAGTGTTTAAAATAGTGAATGGTTATGAGGATGTTGATAGGAATATGTTCTTCAAACTTAAAGAAGGCAGTAGAACCAGAGGACACAAAAGTACATTTTAATGTTGTGCTATAACGTTTGATGTGCATCAGCTGATATGTTACGCTATTTGATGGTTAATAAGAAATTTAGTTGTCAATAAACACAATTTGTTCACTTTTTCATTGAATTGCCCGAAGGAGTTTATGATAAGCTAAAAGATTAACATAAGCACATGTTTGTATTGGAAAATCAACAGTAATTTTCATAAATGTCTATTCACCACGTCCCAATAGTCAGTTCATGTTGTGTGCAATTCTTGTTAAGTGTGTGGACTCAAGAAGATGAATGTATGCAAGCCTAACCGTAGCTAACACCATATCTAGCTAACCCCATACCTAGCTAACCCCATCTTTAGCTAACCCCTTCCATAGCTAACCCTAACCACGAAGTGGTATACAGAAGATATAACCATTCTCAAAGGATTAGGTTCATAAGAAAAGTGAACAGTTTGCTTGGAAAAGACAGACAGCAGTAACAATCACGAATAGCATAGTACAGACTGGTTGCCAAAATAGAATTTTTTTCAAAATTAGGGGGTATGGCACCAGTTTGTGAGGGAGCAGGTAGCTATTTTGCACCAGAACAGTCATTGGTAATATTTGTTATGTGGCCCAGTGCATTAACAAGTCTGACACAATGGAAATCACTCAAAATCCTGTTAAATGTGACAAATTGTCACTTTTCTGACAAAGTTGCGACAGTAACACGAAGACACGATTCAAATCAGTGCCACTTGTGCATAGGTAAAGAAGGAAAACGTACACTAAGCTAGTCTGCAAACACCTTGATGTTGAAGTGGCTGAACTTCCATCTGTAATGAACGATACACCCAAATGGTTCATCTATGGAAACGGCTCATCTATGCTCTGGCCCCAGACAACTAACACGTGATCAGCTTCTTGCAACCGGTAGACATTTGGTGTCCGCAACTTATGTGATTTTGTTGGATTTATATGATATCTTGGATGTGACTTTTGGTTCCACCGTAACAGTGAATGTCTGGAGATTGTAATAGACTCTTCGGCGCATTAGGATCTCCAACAATTAGATGACGTTTTATCTGGCTTATTTGTAAATGCTGTGTGCTTCGAGTCTGTAACAGTTTTTCATTCTGTGCCTATGCCCTTGTAAGTGGCACTGATTTGAATCGTGTCTTGGTGTTACTGTCAACTAATGTTCGTTATTCCGCTAAGTTTCATGTGCTAACGACGAAACTCGAAAATAACATAATATTACGACAATGCCAACAGGCAATAGCCAAAATAGTTGTCGGTGACACAACATGTCAATAATGAATAGTTGCGTGTCCTAAGTTCTTGCATTGTCCAATTCCGTGTTCCCTTGGGGATTGGTATGGTGTCGTTTTTTCTCTTCTGCGTGAACGCTTCAGTGAAAGTTTATGTTGAAATGGCAGCTACAAATTTTAATAAACAATTCAGTGAAAACTTTTAAGTTTGAGACAAATGACGCGATACTGCACGGAATTGCGTGACGCACGAACTTGAGACACTCTCTAGTCTAGACAAGTAAATAACATATATGCCTAACCACGGACAACGCGACGATTTTACGATACTAACTTCTATCAAACTTTATACCACTGAAGCCAAGAAGGTTTTGATTTGACTTCAGTCTATATCTATCAGATGATTAATTAAATGGACCTTAATTAAATGGCGCACTATAACATTGTCAGAAACTGCCGGCAACATTGCAACAACGTCATAAACTTTGATAAAGTAAACATTGCAGCAACGTCATAAACTGTGATAAAGTAAACATTGCAACAACGTCATAAACTTTGATAAAGCAAACATTGCAGCAACGTCATAAACTTTGATAAAGTAAACATTGCAGCAACGTCATAAACTTTGACAAAGTAAACATTGCAGCAACGTCATAAACTTTGATAAACTGATGAAGATAAATAAATCGGCATAGTTACCGCTACTTTGATGCTTCCCACAAAATGCACTACAGACACCTTTATGATTTAAAACACTATCCTTGACATTTACTACTAGCAGAATAGAATAATTATGCATATATATATATATATATATATATATATATATATATATATATATATATATATATATATATATATATATATATATATATATATATATATATATATATATATATATATATATGTATGGGGCATGTTGATGCATGTATGTCTGTTGTTAACAAATAATGTGACGGGTGAAATAGTAATGAAGAAGTTATCGCCGCTTAAAACGCACTAGCACCATCAGTCCGGGCGATTGGTAGAATAAATAATTTCTCTACTAGTATCCCACTTGTTGAAGAGTTGTAGGAGCAGCAATTAACTATTCTCGGAAGGTTAGTTATACAACGTTATTGTAAGCTGCTGGGTAGAGTGGTCCACTGGCCACGCTCTGGTGTTTCGGAAGCACCTTCTCGTAAATGCTGAACATCTGGATAAGACACTTGGATAAGAATATTACGAAAATCATAGAAAGACAAAATATGTAATGGGATCAAAATAATTCTAACCCAATCAATTAAAATATGATTCCTGACAAAATATAAAATATTTTTAATTTCCTATGCATTGGCATATATTAATCATTGTAAGGTTACAACATATCAACATTTTGCTTAAAACAATACGATATGTTAAAAAGCCCTTAACATATCGTCGAATAAATATATGTGTAGTAGATCAATTATAATGGTGCACTCATGTTTCCATATATAAATCCACGAGCTCACACAAACACACACACACACACACACACCCACACACACACACACACACCCACACACACACACACACACACACACACACACACACACCCACACACACTCACACTCACACACCAGGCTTGTTAACAAATGCATGTCAACTCATCTGAATGCAAATGCAAATGTTTCACTTGATTCATATGCAAATGCGAATGCAAATGCCAATTTCCAGGAACCCATGCAAATGTTTTGGGATCGCATGCAAATGCAAATGTTTTGATTACACATCTACAAATCCTTTTTAATTAATTTCAAATGTTTTGGCTTTATATTAACAATTTGTTTTATTTGGAGAAAAAACAACTAATGTCTACAAACACAGCTGATTGTATGTATATTTCTTATGCAACACTTTTGTAGTTTCTTGCCTTTTATGATATAATGCATACAACACATTATTAATGTATTTACTATATACAGCAGTACATTATTGTAACCTAAAGTACCACTACATGAACATGCCTGTGTCGTAGCGGCGATGTTTTGTTCTCTCTCTAAATAAATAAATTTTACGACAACGGGGGTACTGATATAAAGAACTAACAAATAAAACTTCACTATGTTACCTAACGTTAATCTTTATTATAACAATCAATATTAAACCCTTGTCAGTCTATCAGTTCCAGCCAAGCTTACAACACCTATCAGCAACTCACCAGCGTACCCAGCCCTTGGCTGAGAGGGAAACCTTCCTCAGCCTACAGCACTGTCTGCCTGCAACTTCACTCTCTGACTGCCTCCTTTTCCGTCTTCCTCCCTGTCTACAACACTATATAACATCCAAGCCTGGTTCACCAAACACTCACTAGCCAATCATTATCACCAAACACTCACTAGCCAATCATTATCACCAAACACTCACTAGCCAATCATTATCACCAAACACTCACTAGCCAATCATTGTCTCACACTTTCCAGCCTTCTATTTTGAACAGACTAACTAACACCACATGTTTCTCATGAGGCAACAGTCCCTGGGTAATTAATTAATATAAGTATAACTTATATCAAACTGATGACATAATTATATTATAAAACTGATGTGGTAACAATTATAATGAGCCCTACAACATCTGTAGAGTCATACGCTGAGTTACACAGTTCCAGGCCTGCAGAGCTGGTGGAAATGGGAGAGAGGAATAGACAATTGACAGTTTACTGGGAACCATGGCAGGGAATGAAAGGCTTATCATTCAGTTAGGCCAGAATGAATGGGAAACCCAAGACAATAGACTGTCCACTGGTGGGGACACTGGGAAGATAACCTGGTGGATAATTACAGCTACCACTAATCACTCCCCTCTGGCTGTAAATATTCAGGGCTGACATTGCTCATTTTTACTCCCCCAACGAGCTGTCACCCCAACCCACCCCAACAGTGCCAACACAACACAAGGGAGTCATTTGTCTGCATTGTTTGATTTGTTTCAATGAACAGGTGATCTCTGAAGCCATCAACCGATAGACCAATGGTCTATTCATGTTGTATAAATAACAGCTCAGGCATTGACCAGTTGACCTACATAGTACTTTTTCAAAAAGCAAATTGTCGCCGCCGCCGCCGCCGCCGCCGCTGCTATCCATAAGCGCAGTTGATGGCTTGAAAAGTGTTCAAACAAGAGGGTATTCATCTGCTTGCCAACAGACCTTCACTGTTCGCGCCGTGTGAAGCTACCATGCTTCGAAATCACTTAAATGTTATACCTTTACCAAACTCTTTGTGGCGAACAAACCTAAATCTGAAAGTCTAATCAGGATAATAAATTACATGGCTTTGCTAATTGTGATAAGTATATGTAAATGTAAATAACGTAAGGTCGAATAGACAGTTTTGCATACCATAGTACACTAAATGGCTTACACATTATTCCAACGTAAATAGTGATGTACATAATGGTGTACAATAGTGTGTATGCATGTATACATACATACATGCATACATGCATACACATATGCATACATATACACGCGTGCGTGCGTGCGTGCGTGCGTGCGTGCGTGCGTGCGTGCGTGCGTACGTACGGACGTACGGACGTATATAAGTAAATTTATAGGTACACGTTTTCGTAATATACACATTCATGCACACACAAACAAATAAATAGTCCTCTAATTTGAATATGCACACGTACATATTTTTAAACATTCAATAAAATGTCATGAAACGCGCTTGGTGGGTTGTAGTAGTAGTAGTAGTAGTAGTAGTAGTAGTAGTAGTAGTAGTAGTAGTAGTAGTAGTAGTAGCAGCAGCAGTAGTAGCAGTAGTAGTAGTAGCAGTAGTAGTAGCAGTAGTAGTAGTAGCAGTAGTAGTCGTAGTAGTAGTAGTAGTAGTAGTAGTAGTAGTAGTAGTAGTAGTAAGTAGTGGTAGTAGTAGTAGTAGCAGCAGCAGCAGCAGTAGCAGTAGTAGTAGTAGTAGTAGTAGTAGTAGTAGTAGTAGTAGTAGTAGTAGTAGTAGTAGTAGTAGTAGTAGTAGTAGAACTAGTACTAGTAGTAGTAGTAGTTGTTGTTGTTGTAGTAGTATCACCACCACCACCATCAGCAGCAGCTGCAGAAGATGTTCAACCCTGTTATAGCAAGACATTTAGTATAAACGTCAACTTGCCAAAACTTTCCATTTCTAGATTAGCATCGACATTGATTTTTACAGCAACACTTCAGTGTATATTTTCCTACTGAGAAACAAACATTTGCCGCCATTTGATTTCACGTTAAGAAATTTCTTCGTTTACGTTCATTAAACTTTTTTTAAGTATTTTCCGTTGCGCCGCATGATAGCATGATAAACTAATGGCTGATTGAGCTTGCTCCCCCTCAGCTTCCCTATTTGTAAGAAATGCATACGCCATTGCAGGGAAGCTTTCAGCCACAGTGGTATGGCAGCGTGGCAGCCATTCCGTCAAGTATTTTCAACATTGTCCATTGCCAGGTATAAATTTACATAGCTGGTGAAAGGGATAGCTTGGGACAACGTCGAGCGAATCACTGCCCAGGCATCGGACAACAACAAGAACATTCCAGGTTATCTTTTCTCGCGTTCTCGCCACTTCATTAGTGCGTCCAAAGTTTAGTGATTAACAGCGAGAGTTGGTTATCTTTTCTCGACGTTCTTACCACTTCACTAGTGCGTCCAAAGTTTAGTGATTAACAGCCACAGTGGGTTATCTTTTCTCGACGTTCTTACCACTTCACTAGTGCGTCCAAAGTTTAGTGATTAACAGCCACAGTGGGTTATCTTTTCTCGACGTTCTTACCACTTCACTAGTGCGTCCAAAGTTTAGTGATTAACAGCGAGAGTTGGTTATCTTTTCTCGACGTTCTTACCACTTCACTAGTGCGTCCAAAGTTTAGTGATTAACAGCCACAGTGGGTTATATTTAAGTCATCGCTGCACCGTGTGTCAAGTGCAGCACACATATCCTGCGCTAAATACGAAGCCAGTCGTGATCAGGCTAGTACACCAGTTCACACGGAGTCACACCATCTAACAGGCAGTCAACCACAACTGTAGAACGAGGTCGGTCAGTGCGGCCGGCGTGGTGTGTGTATGTGTCTGCCTCCTGCAAGACACCCGTGCATTCATGCGTATCTAACTTCGTTACAGCAACACGTGTTTGCGATGTCGATGTGAACACTCAGTGAATGGCTAACTACATACAGTACGACGTACTGCATACAGTACGGCGTACTGCATACAGTACGGCGTACTGCATACAGTACGACGTACTGCATACAGTACGACGTACTGCATACAGTACGGCGTAATCCATACAGTACGGCGTACTCCATAGAGTTCGGCGTACTCCATACGGTACTGAATACTAAATGCATTCCATGATTTATCAACACGCGAGAAAGTTGTCTGGGAGAACAGCTAGTCATGTCGTCATCTTGCACTTTCTCATTTAACACGACAACATGATATCTCCTAACATCTCCTCACTCGTCTACGTAGTCTAAAACGTTTTGTTTTACAAACAATTAACGATGACTCACATTAAACACCCATTGTATACTAATACATTTTCACTCCCTGTTGAAATATACTGGTTCCCAGAATTACGAATTTCACCGCCCGTGCACGAAATATCTGGTATTGAATACTCCGTGTAATTGTACCAGCCCAACTGATATAATACGACAGTTGTGATAGCGTTTTAATAAGCTTGTGTATCGCTGTCAAATAAACCGAGCGTTGTGTGCTGTGAGAACCAATATTATTAATAAAGTGACCGTTTTGACCAGTGCATTAAATGGTGCAGAATGTGTGATCACACTTATAAAAGAAGGACACAGACATCCAGTGAGCTACGCAACGCGATACAAGAAGGTATTACTTGCGACGCCCTGGAGGCGTCGAGTCGACCCGAGACGCCGTGAACAGTAGACACACGTTTGCCGCCTGTGGACGACTCGACGTAGGTAGTGACACCATCAACTGTTTAAACATGGAGGAATGTTGTCATCTAGATCCGTGCGAATGTCACACAACAAGAGAAGGGAAACCTAGGAATGGAATAGCGGGCGATGCTGACGCTGAATACATGGCAGTAGGGACAGGGATAAAGGTGGTAATAGGGACAGCGATAAGGGTTGTAATGGTGACAGATATAAGGGTGGTAATGAGGACAGCGATAAGGGTGGTAGTAGGCACACGGATAAGGGTGATAATAGGCACAGGGATAAGGGTGGTAATGAGGACAGCGATAAGGGTGGTAGTAGGCACACGGATAAGGGTGATAATAGGCACAGGGATAAGGGTGGTAATGGGGACAGAGATAAGGGTGGTAGTAGGCACACGGATAAGGGTGATAATAGGCACAGGGATAAGGGTGGTAATGGGGACAGAAATAAGGGTGGTAATGGGGACAGAGATAAGGGTGGTAGTAGGCACACGGATAAGGGTGATAATAGGCACAGGGATAAGGGTGGTAATGGGGACAGAGATAAGGGTGGTAGTGGGGACATGGATAAGGGTGGTAGTAGGCACAGGGATAAGGGTGGTAATGGGGACAGAGATAAGGGTGGTAATGGGGACAGAGATAAGGGTGGTAGTAGGCACACGGATAAGGGTGATAATAGGCACAGGGATAAGGGTGGTAATGGGGACAGAGATAAGGGTGGTAGTGGGGACATGGATAAGGGTGGTAATATGCACACGGATAAGGGTGATAATAGGCAGAGGGATAAGGGTGGTAATGGGGGCAGAGATAAGGGTGGTAATGGGGACATGGATAAGGGTGGTAGTAGGCACACGGATAAGGGTGATAATAGGCAGAGGGATAAGGGTGATAATGGGGACAGAGATAAGGGTGGTAGTGGGGACATGGATAAGGGTGGTAGTAGGCACACGGATAAGGGTGATAATAAACACAGGGATAAGGGTGATAATGGGGACAGAGATAAGGGGCAAGGGACCGTTCACAACTGTCGACATTTACATGTTCGTACAAAGCGCTCCCCGTAATAAGTACTTTTCCCCAAATTAGTACTTTAAAATGTCGACACAATTCGAGATTGAAAAACATGTCAATATAACAATGTTATGACACAGTTTTACCACTTTGGTACCCTCTTTACGAATAGGTAAACGTCAACAATTATGAAGAGACCCCCCTAGGTGTAGGGATTAGGGTAGTAATGAGATCACGGATAACGGTTGTTATTTCATTATAACAACATATCGACATCAATACGTGTACACACGCAAGAGAGTTGTACATCACACATATCGACATCAATACGTGTACACACGCAAGAGAGTTGTACATCACACATATCGACATCAATACGTGTACACACGCAAGATAGTTGTACACTAGCAACATATATGAGACGTCTGATGTTTGAAACGACACGAATATAGCTTGGTAAAAAAGACGCAAGTTAATGAATACTCCAATCTTTATTGGAAGCAAGCAACTCATATGTTCACGCACACACGCACCACGCATGCATGTATACACGCCCATACGCACCACGCATGCATGCACACACACGCACCATGCATGCACGCACACACGCACCACGCATGCATGTATACACGCGTATACGCACCACGCATGCATGCACACACACGCACCATGCATGCACGCACACACGCACCACGCATGCATGTATACACGCGCATACGCACCACGCATGCATGCACACACACGCACCATGCATGCACGCACACACGCACCACGCATGCATGTATACACGCACACACGCACCACGCACAAACGCATCACGCATGCACGCCCACACAACACACACGTACACACGCATACCGGCATATATTTGTGCGTGCATGCATGGATGCATGCGTGCGTGCGTGCCAAGGTGTAATGCCTAGCATTACCTTTGTACTATATTAACGCACTAACAAGCTGGAACCCTGCAGAATACCACGCGAGTACTATACCACTTGAGGCAGTGCTGACGGCAGTTCCCTCCCAAGGTATTACTGAGTCTACACTCCGCCAGTGCCAAGCGTGTACATTCCCAAAGTAGTGCCGAATGTGTGCCATCCCAAAGTAGTACCGAATGTGTGCCATTCCAAAGTAGTACCGAATGTGTGCCATCCCAAAGTAGTACCGAATGTGTGCCATCCCAAAGTAGTACCGAATGTGTGCCATCCCAAAGTAGTACCGAATGTGTGCCATCCCAAAGTAGTACCGAATGTGTGCCATCCCAAAGTAGTGCCGAATGTGTGCCATCCCAAAGTAGTGCCGAATGTGTGCCATCCCAAAGTAGTACCGAATGTGTGCCATCCCAAAGTAGTACCGAATGTGTGCCATCCCAAAGTAGTACCGAATGTGTGCCATCCCAAAGTAGTACCGAATGTGTGCCATCCCAAAGTAGTACCGAATGTGTGCCATCCCAAAGTAGTGCCATCCCAAAGTAGTGCCGAATGTGTGCCATCCCAAAGTAGTGCCGAATGTGTGCCATCCCAAAGTAGTACCGAATGTGTGCCATCCCAAAGTAGTACCGAATGTGTGCCATCCCAAAGTAGTACCGAATGTGTGCCATCCCAAAGTAGTACCGAATGTGTGCCATCCCAAAGTAGTACCGAATGTGTGCCATCCCAAAGTAGTGCCGAATGTGTGCCATCCCAAAGTAGTACCGAATGTGTGCCATCCCAAAGTGGTACCGAATGTGTGCCATCCCAAAGTAGTACCGAATGTGTGCCATCCCAAAGTAGTACCGAATGTGTGCCATCCCAAAGTAGTGCTGAATGTGTGCCATCCCAAAGTAGCACAGAATGTGTGCCATCCCAAAGTAGTACCGAATGTGTGCCATCCTAAAGTAGTACCGAATGTGTGCCATCCCAAAGTAGTACCGAATGTGTGCCATCCCAAAGTAGTGCCGAATGTGTGCCATCCCAAAGTAGTACCGAATGTGTGCCATCCCAAAGTGATGTAGTGCGTGAACGCTTGCAGAGTTAACATTGTGCATGTAACGCAGCCGGACCTATGATTAAACTCGCTATACATGTTGAACCGCCCGGTATTATTCTAGGAGGGCACGTGCGCGGCATTGCTTTGGGTAGACACACGCTCGGCACTAGGCCTATCCTGAGAGGGCACGCGATTGGCAATTCCTTTGGAAAGCGGATGGCACGTGTTCTGCATTGCCTTGGGAAGGCATACGTTCGGCATTGCTTTGGGAAAGCACACTAGACCTTCCCTGGGAGGGCCCTTGATCGGCATTGCCTTGGGAAGGCACACGCTCAGAACCAGGCCTACCATGGGAAGACACACGCTCGGTATTACTCTGTGAATTGGGGTTGTTTCCTGAAATAGTACTTCTACTATTCATACTGATATACACTGTGTAAATCCTATGTTCTTTAATGGCATCGTGTTTTTCTGGCATGTTGACAATGAGGTTTCAGTGCTGAACGCATAGCTGTGTGGTTTTACGGTCGAGAAAAGTGATTGGAGTTGTGAATATCTGCTACGTAGTCTGGATATATTAAGATATTAACATAAGATATTAACACATGTGCGTATGTTATCCTTTCACGTTTAAGGCGACGGTGAAACTCGTGTCATCTGTCTTCTATTCGCCACAACGACTGCTAGGTGCACAGCAAGAGCTTAAGACTCGGCCCGTGCTGTCGGACTGTTCACCTGATTGTACGAGCTTAATGTCTTCATGCAGTCGTTGATCGACGGGATATGACGTAGCTCGTTCGCTATCGTCGCCGTGTCGGATCGATTAGCCTTCTCCGTCGTCTTGGCAACCGTCGCCGCGTCATAAGCACGGATGGCTGCCAGAGAAACACGCCTCTCGCTCGACACCGAAGTCAAGCTGCGATTGTACGTTGGCGTCACGCTTGAGCTGAAGTTCAACCCGCGACGCGGGGATCGGCGGTCACGGACGGCTGACTCCTGCAGACATCGAGTGTTTCGAGGTTATATGCTATTCATTATTGTTCTCCATCATTTGTTTTGATGCATCATTGTTATTGGTGTATAGTATAATGTATTCTGACATTTTGATAACATTATCATCTACAGCAACAAGCTGTAATATCGTTAAGTTCACAATATTGCTCAGAAATGCTACATATATTTTACGTTAATTTGTCACGTGTACAGTTAATGAAGTTGACTTATGTGATTACACCAACATATCGTCGTAGACTAGAAGGACTCAAATGGTTTGGGTACGATTGCCGTATGCTAATAGAGAAGGTTGTATGTATTCAAACAAGATTTCAATAAACAACGGAAGAGAGGAAGGCCACTGAAGAGGTGAAGTGACCAGATCAGGAATGACACTGGGCTCCTGTTGTTGACAGCAGAGCGGGATGCCGTGAAGAGAGCTGGCATCGTTGGAGGGCTGCCACCTGCCGACAGCGATTGGTAAATGTAGAATGTGCGTTGAAGTCATTCAAGAAGGGACTGTCAGTTACCTGTCTTCCGCGGACGGCCCAACGACTGATCGGCTTCAGTTTCCTCTCCTCGATGAATGCGCCCTCCACGTCACGTGGTTTCTTAACTCCCACGCCAACCTGTTCTCGTCGGAAGCTGCTAGGCGGAAACGGAAGTAGAACAGGTTTCTCGACCATGGCCGCGTCACCACTTCCCGTCGCACTACTGCTACGTCGCCATAGCAACGGCTGCCATTTTGTGACTTCGCCTCCGGGCTTGTTACCTTTCACTGGATTCGGCGATGCCCGCGTAAATATATCGTTCTCGTCGGAATCGGAGGAGAGAGTCAAATTGTCTCCGTGACCCGGCTCGCCCACTCGATCCCCGCTCTCTAAGCTCTTGCTTTTGGACAGTTTGGAGTCGTCCCGTGCAATGGTTACATAGCCCTAGCAGAAACAATCACGATGCATGATTGATTGAGTGATTCAACATAGTAGTCTAAAACAAACTATAGCAATGTTACTCCCACCTCTTAGATTAACGCTGCGTCTCAACAACTATAATGTACACCGACGTTACGTTTTAATAATATCTTGAAAAAAGTATTTTATTTTACGTTTTTATTTCACCCAAGACGACTTGCCAGAATCGCTAGACTCGCCTAAAATAATAATTGCGGTTGAATGTTGAGTGGACGCTGTACAATATGTCGATGCTACTCACCCGTGGCTTATTGTGGCTGCACGAGAACACGAGGGCACTGGAACACAGGGTGTCGAACATGTGTGTGTGTGTGTGTGTGTGTGTGTGTGTGTGTGTGTGTGTGTGTGTGTGTGTGTGTGTGTGTGTGTGTGTGTGAGTGTGTGAGTGTGTGAGTGTGTGAGTGTGTGAGTGTGTGAGTGTGTGCGTGTGTGCGTGTGTGCGTGTGTGCGTGTGTGCGTGTGTGCGTGTGTGCGTGTGTGCGTGTGTGCGTGTGTGCGTGTGTGCGTGTGTGTGTGTGTGTGTGTGTGTGTGTGTGTGTGTGTGTTTCAGCGCCTAACAAAATTAGTTCATTCGTTCCGTTGTTTCGTACGTTCACATTGCCTCTGTATATCTTGTGTTCATTCGTGTTTTATCAACAGACTCTCATTCTTGTTCATTGTCCCGTATGTTCACATTGCCTCTGTGCATCTTGTCGTGTTTTATCAACAGACTCTCATTCTAGTTCATTGTCCCGTATGCTGTATGCAACACTTATCGTGAATATCCTAGCAATTATTTTTACTGCGGTACATGAAACTATTGATAGAAACAGTACATTATAATTAGCAACCAATTAGCAACACGTTTTTGTACGGCAACGCCAATGGCAATGACAAAATCACGTCACAAAAATCATGTACAACTGCCGGTTTCACGAACTGTTCGGCGTTAGTTTGATGTAGCTCACGTAACAATAGCAGAAACACGCATAAATAACGTTAAATAACGTACAGTGTCACGTACCTGATAGTGAAGATGATTGACACAACAATGAGAGTGAAGAGTGCGACAACAACGACATGCGTACACACGTACTCCCGCACTCGCTCTATCTGCGTCAGTGTCACGTTATGGAAACCTACGTGACATGTCTACTTTAGTGGCAATCGCTATATACCGTCCGGCAGCATTCAGAGCCACATTGACAGCAGACAAACTGAATGCTGTTGACTGAGCACAATTCGTTGAAGTATTCACTTTTGAACCGTACTATGGAAATAATAATTAAACATTAGTGAGATGTTAGAGGAACTTATGTTGGCCCAAAGTTTGTGAAGTTACTTTCTAATGTTTGCCTGTTTATGAGTTTCCCCAAATAAAATCAATAACGCCTTCCATTTCAATTAGAAATTTTAAGGAAGCACACTAGGCTTAAAGACACCAGAATTCTATTTAGCTTCGTGACCAATACAACGTTAAAAGTGTCACCCTTCTGTAGTTATTAATATTCGTTGTCGAAAGTTAAACAACTTCTTTTGAAGTGTGTTTACTTTAATGGTGATATTCGTTTATTAATTAAGTTGTCAATCAAACTTAGAGGTGTTGATCCTCGCGCTAAGATGTTTAACAATTAAGTTATCAATCAAACTTAGATGTGTTGATCTTCGCGATGTGCCCTTTCATGGTTGTGAATACTAACTGCTTCAGAGCGGGCAGTTAATGTTTTAGTTTCAGTTTTAAATGACTGGCACATATTTGTTCCGTTCCAGACTAACCAACGCAGCACAAACAACGAACAACTGACGGGCTGGGTTTGTTGGTAGGAATGGCCTAACCAACGTACCTGTGATCTCATGACATTCTGCCTCAGACACGGCGCCTTCTCCCGATGTAGTCTTCCCCTGGGAGCAGGGAAGACAGAGGGAAGCCCCGTAGT
The DNA here is from genome assembly GCA_033239005.1 of Lamellibrachia satsuma. NCBI lineage: Eukaryota > Metazoa > Annelida > Polychaeta > Sabellida > Siboglinidae > Lamellibrachia > Lamellibrachia satsuma. Next base: position 3,884,930 of record BSQZ01000059.1, on the reverse strand, counting down.
CACTGCGGTAGGAATTGGAGGGGCACAGTCGGCATCGCTGGTTGTCGCCCGGCGTCCACTTTCCAGGCCTGCAGGGCACTACAACCAGCGGCCTCGTTAAAACACAATCCACGTAAGTAGTATGTATACTTTTTAAGAATGAAATGAGGAGTCATGTTTTGGGGCACTTCCAGTTTCTGTGTTAAAGTATAGGGAAAAAGACACCATTTTAACTCGAAAATTACCTCATGGCGCCTCCCTTTGTTAATTTGCTGTACGCAAGCACATGACCTTTTGGGTAGCCTGAGCACCTGTAGTACTACACTAGGGACATCATCTAGCGACTAAAGGACTGGTCAAAGAGTGGTCAAGGAGTCCTGTAATAGGGTCAGAGATCATCGGACGTAAGGGTAGCAGCAGCCCTAATCCGAACGCCAACCTGTTGTCGACTATATAACCCTAACGTAGTGAACCCTACTATCCCGTCCCCCTAACCCGAACCCCCTGTGAGCTGTGGTCTGACCTTTCGGCAGTAAACCGTGGCTGTAAACCGTGCTGCGAGATCAAAGGACGTTATCGGTAACAATATTGCACTCACCCACTCCGGTTTACAGAGCTGTAGAACATCGAACATGGCCAAATCGTTGCAGCTTATAATGTGGTTTCAGTAAGTTCTACATATATTTGTTTATTTATATAAAAGGTGAACATATATTTTGCAGTTCCTGTGTACTAGAATTACGCCAATTTACGGGTAAATAGTTGTTCTAACGCGTGTTTAGGAGGACGTTACGGTTACATAAGTTTTATTTGTTTCCTTCTGTACGAAAATTAGCATTATGACGTGCCTTGTCTATCCCGTTGTAAGCCGTGCTGCAAGATGAAAGGCCGTTATTGGTAACAATGTTGCAACTGCGCCAATGAGTAACAATGTTGCAAGTGCGGTATTTATGCAGGACTGAGGCGGTATAGATAGTATATAGGTGTAGATATGAGACAACATACGACGAAAAGTTCTCGATATAGTGTGATGATGCGATCTGTGTTGTATAGCCTACATGTATGGCTGCGTTTTTCTCGCTGCATGCATGGACATTCAACCGTATGTAACGATCTGCTAGCAGGGTGAAACGTGGTCGTCTTTCTTTTGTTAGCGTGGTTAGAAATCGAAGCGACACTCTCCTATTGAATAAGAGTACGAGCAAATTTTATTAAATATTTAAAAATAATGACATAGGATATCATAGTATACCATTGTAATATAATTAAATATTGATACATTATTTTTAAATATTGACATATAACGAAAATATAAAATAGTAGAATAGATCAAGGAACAAAAAATGTCATTGTTCGTTCGACGGTGGCGTTGAAGTCCGGCAGCAGGCATCGCTTTAAATTCAGTCTGCAGCCCGCCTTCTTATTTCGACCGTACTTGGTATTGTTCTGTGTACTTCAGCTTAAGTTAGCTGCATGTGCATGTTCTGCCACGTTTATACCATTCGAACGAAGTCACGCACTTCCATATTTGGTATTGCGGACGGGAGCGATAAGCCGCACACAGAACAATACCAAATATAGTCTTGGAAGTGCGTGACTTTGTTCGAAAAAAAACAGACTCCTCGCGAAACAAGCCCAGACACGCAAACGCACACGTACGCGCGCGGCACGCAAATACACACACACACACACACACACACACACACACACACACACACACACACACACACACACACACACACACACACACACACACACACACACACACACACACACACACACACACACACGCACACATACATGTCAACATTTAAAAATAATGCGCTCCTACACTTTACCCATAACTGACACAGTTCACCCATAACTCCTATAGTTCACCCATAATTCCTACAATTTACCCATACCTCATACAGTTTACACATAACTCCTACAGTTTACCTATAACTCTTACAGTTTACCCATAACTCCTAATGTTTACGCATAACTTCTACAGTTTATCTGTAATTCCCACAATTTACCAATAACTCCTACAGTATCAACATTAATCCTACCCATGACTCTCATGTTTTACACATAACTCCTACAATTTATCCATACCTCCTACAGTTTACCCATAACTCCTACAGTTTATCTGTAACTCATACAGTATAACCATTAATCCTACAGTTTACCTATAACTCTAACAGTTTACCCATAACTCTTAACAAACTAACAAAATAATGGACAAACTAACAAAAATGGTGGAAAAACTAACAAAATGATGGACAAACTAACAAAATGATGGACAAACTAAAAACACACACAACACACACAACAAACACAACACACACACAACATTCAAAACACACACAACTCACACAACACAAACAACACAAACAACACACGCAACAAACAAACGTCACACAACACAAAAAATACAAACACAACACTCATACACAACACAAACACAACTCACACGCAAAACATTCAAAACACAAACACACAAACGCAAACAACACACACAACAAACACGCAACACACGTCACACAAAAACACACAACATTCATAGCACACACATTCACAGCACACACAACGCACACAATACACACAACGCACACAACACACACACAAACACACATACACACACAACACAAACACACAACACACACACACATAAAAGAAAACACACACACACACACATACACACACACCTCAGAAACACAAACAACAACAACACACACACACACACACACACACACACACACACACACACACACACACACACACACACACACACACACACACACACAACAACACAAACTAAAAAACAAACACACACACACACACACACAACACACACCACAACACACACAACACAAACAACAAACTAACAAAACGATGGACAAAACTAATAAAATGGTGGACAAACTAAACAAATGATGGACAAACTAACAAAATGATGGACAAAACTAACACAATTGTGGACAAACTAACAAAATGATAGACACACTAAAAATGGTGGACAAACTAACAAAATGACGGACAAAACTAACAATATGTTGGACAACACACAAACTGAAGACAATAAGACACTGTCACACACCCACAACCTCAAAACAACAAGACACTGTTACACACACAACTTGAAGAAAACAAGACACTGTCACACATAACCTGAACAAACTAACAAAACGGTGTTCACACTAAACAATGGCGGACAAACTAAAGAAATGGTGACCAATCCAACAAAACGGTGGACAAACCAACAAAATGGTGGACAAACTAACAAAATGATGGAGAAACTAACAAAATGATGGAGAAACTAACAAAATGATGGACAAACTAACAAAATGATGGACAGACCAACGAAATGGTGGACAACTTGAAGAAAACAAGACATTGTCACACACAAACTGGAGACAACAAGACATTGTCACACACAAACTGGAGACAACAAGACATTGTCACACACAAACAGCAGACAACAAGACACTGTCACACACAAACTGAAGACAACAAGACACTGTTACACACAACTTGAAGAAAACAAGACATTGTCACACACAAACTGGAGACAACAAGACATTGTCACACACAAACAGCAGACAACAAGACACTGTCACACACAAACTGAAGACAACAAGACACTGTTACACACAACTTGAAGAAAACAAGACAAGTTCACACACAAACTGGAGAAAACAAGATATTGTCACACACAAACAGCAGACAACAAGACACTGTCACACACAAACTGAAGACAACAAGACACTGTTACACACAACTTGAAGAAAACAAGACATTGTCACACACAAACTGGAGACAACAAGACATTGTCACACACAAACTGAAGACAACAAGACACTGTTACACACAACTTGAAGAAAACAAGACATTGTCACACACAAACTGGAGACAACAAGACATTGTCACACACAAACAGCAGACAACAAGACACTGTCACACACAAACTGAAGACAACAAGACACTGTTACACACAACTTGAAGAAAACAAGACATTGTCACACACAAACTGGAGACAACAAGACATTGTCACACACAAACAGCAGACAACAAGACACTGTCACGCACAAACGGAAGACAACAAGACACTGTTACACACAACTTGAAGAAAACAAGACATTGTCACACACAAACTGGAGGCAACAAGACATTGTCACACACAAACAGCAGACAACAAGACACTGTCACACACAAACAGAAGATAACAAGACACCGTTATACACAACTTGAAAAAAACAAGACACTGAAATGGTGGACAAGCCAACAAAACGATGAACAAACTAACAAAATGATGAACAAACCGACAAAATGATGCACAAACTAACAACGTGATGGACAAACTAACAAAACGGTATAAAAACTAACAAAATAGTGTACAAACTAATGAAATGATGCACAAACTAACAAAGCGGTAGACAAACCAAGAAAATGGTGGACAAACTAACAAAATGGTGGACAAAGTACCAAAATGGTGAACAAACTAACAAAATGATGGACAAACTAACAAAATGGTGGACAAACTAACAAAATGATGGACAAAACTAACAAAATCGTGAACAAAATAACAAAATAGTGGACAAACTAACAAAATGTTGGACAAAATAACAAAATCAGGGGTTAGGGTTAGCGTACAGGAAAAAGGTGTATTACGAGGAAAAACGTGTATTATCACCCGCGCGCTGCTCCCCCTGACCTTTGTGTGATTTGTGTTTGTATTGTGTGATGTGTGTGTTGTTTGTTTGTTTGTGTGTGTGTGTGTGTGTGTGTTGTGTGTTTTGTGTGCTGTGTGTGTGTGTGTGTGTGCGTGTGTGTGTGTGTGTGTGTGTGTGTTTGTGTGTATGTTTTGAATGTTGTGTGTTTTTGTGTTTATGTTGTGGATGTGTGTGTATATATGTGTGTGTGTGTGCGTGTGTGTTTGTTGTTTGTGTTGTGTGATGTGTGTGTTGCG
>BSQZ01000059.1:3622500-3875000 GCA_033239005.1 Lamellibrachia satsuma | reverse complement strand
CCGTGTTGTCCGGACTGATGTCGACACTGGTTACACCTTGCGAGATATTCACAGCCAGCTCGTTCTGCAGATAATATAAACTACGTCACATGATCGCATCATCACACTATATCGAGAACTTTTCGTCGTATGTTGTCTCATATCTACACCTATATACTATCTATATTTCACTATGGATGAAAGTGAGCATTGACAAAAACAAAATAATTGTACTCGGACAATAATTGAGTAGTTCATGGGCTTCGTACGAACAACAATCCGAACTAATGACAGCAAGACGTGAGGGTGAACGATGAAACAGGTAACCACTATATCCAAGAATACGACGGTGAGGGCAACACGCGAACACATATGACACGAGTCGTGGCTATGCCACGGGAATAGAAATGAAAAATTAACGGATGTCATATAACGTGATTGTTGATAATAGCAGTATATGTTTTATTATTTCTACATAAACGAAACAGCGTAGAGCAAGTAGCCACGCAGAAAGGATGGCGACCACACTTCGTCATGGCAACCACACTTCGTCATGGCGACCACACTTCGTCATGGCGACCACATTTTGTCATCGCGACCGCACTTCGTCATGGCGACCACACTTCGTCATGGCGACCACATTTTTGTCATCGCGATCGCACTTCGTCATGGCGACCACACTTCGTCATGGCGACCACACTTCGTCATGGCAACCACATTTTGTCATCGCGACCGCACTTCGTCATGGCGACTACACTTCGTCATGGCGACCACACTGTGTTACAGGTACGAAATAACGGCACGCATCCAGACAGTGCGTTCTTGTCGCCATAACGGTGCCTGTATAATCGCTAACAATACTTTCATGTCACCATAACTCAGGAAAAACTTACAAATTTAGAAATAGTGTTTTATTGTTCGACACATTTAACCACGTGGTATATGTCAAGGTCTGGTTGCCACATTTTAAAGATACAAATCGAGGTACCAGAATCCTTGTTTCACCATGTTGTCATGTGTCGAACAAATATTTCATCATACATCCATATCAAGTCGTACCCGTCCGTGACGCCTCAAACACGTGTAACTGACGTAGAAACGACAGCGCCTTGGCTTCAAACCCTGACACAGTTCCCATGATATATGTCGCTTCTTCGTGTCGACCTGATGGCCACTGCAGTTGGCGACTTCGTAGAAGAGCGTGTCAACCGCGACGACCCGTGGTAGAGACGCCGCTATTGACCAAGACATACATACAGAGTAGTTGGACGTATGGTGAATGTTGTACGGCTAGTGTCTTCAAGATCTTAGGTTAAAGAAATCGGTATGTGTGTGCAGTTATGCGATCTCAATTTGTGGCAAATTAAAATCCATATTAAAAACATTAAAAACATGTGCTTTGCTATGTGCGTGCGTGTGTTTGTGCGTGCGTGCGTGCGTGCGTGTACGCGTGCGAGTGCGTGCGCGTGCACATTTAAATATGCTTATCCGCATAATACGGGATACAGGAGCATACCAATCACTGGCCGGGTGTAGTTACTGCGAACCACTCGTGGGCTTCCCATCTGTCCTTCCCCTGAGCCGGTTACGTTACACGTGTACTCGCCGCTGTCCGCTAGGTGGACACGGTCGATGTACAGGTCGCCATACTCGGTCACATGATACCGTTCGCCATGTTGGTCGATCACGTGACCATGACCATCACGCCACGTGAACGTGAGATTGGCAAGATTCTCTACGATACTTCGTTCCCGCCCGACGACGCAGGCGACGACGACGCTTCGGCCTCTGAACGCAACGACCACTACAAATGCAGTGTTGTTCAACATCATATATTAAAACTTCATCGGAAAACTTCAAACTACAAAATACTAAAACTTAACCCGAAATGATCCATATCTTTAACAATCAGTTGTTGATAAAGTGTTTGCTGAACAATCGCCAAAACGTGCCAGACGCTACTCCGAAAATATTGAAGAAATTGTGTTGTCACGAAAAAGTATGTCGCACCAAAAAGAACGTTTGTGGATTTTTTTTACAAAAGTCACAACGCAAAAATCAACCGATCTGACGTCGAATAATTTCGGATGCATGTTTTGGCGCACGTTATTACATTCGCATGCTCCAAAGGTGTATAAATATTAATTTAATTCCAATCATGTCAGCTACTCATGGATATGGATTAACCACAACTTATATTAACCGATGAACGGTGTTGAAAACTCATATTGTCGTCTAGTTTCTAAAACACGTGTATTTTTTTGTTGTCAACGATCCCAGGATGTATGATTAATACGTATTCGCCATCTGACAATTTAATATACGCTATTTTGAGTAGCATCTATTGTGTCAAGTAAATTACGCCACGTGTCACGGTGAATAAGCTCCCATGGAAAGTTTACATAGTTAATATTATTATATATATTATTATTATTATAATATTATTAGCATTTGTCTATGAGAAAATTGAAAATCCCATATTACGTCAGTACCCCGTTATGCTCCTACTTCCCCTACTGACGGGACAATATCGTCATTGCAAATTAATGTTACGCTTCTTATGATTTCTCATAGCTATGATTATAATTCTAATTTGACCTAAAACAGTGTATTCATATTATAAATACATCCAATCAGATTTACATGCCGCAGGACGTTACAAAATAAACCAAGTAGACTTCCTTGCAAAACAAAATTAGACATTCTACCGTTGTCACCGCCTGCTGTAGAGGCCTGTGTTAACATCTGCTTGAATAACATCACAGGCACCAGTGTTTTACAACCAGGATCAGTATTAGACAAGTCTGAGTTGCAAAGTTAGCTATTGAAACGATTTAGAAGATGACGTGTTGACTTGTAAAATTATAAAGCGCAATTACAAATAACTTACTTCCTTTGACAGAATACGATCGTACCACGAGCAAATATAATTTGATCAGAATAACAGAAAACAGCCACTCCATTATAATTTACAAATTCGGAATCGTCAGCCGGATATAGGTGTATGACGTCATAAGAATGCGTCACGTAGCGCCTCGTTCCTTTTCGCAGGCTCTCTAGCAACGCGCAACCTTCGTCGAGACTTCGACGTTTCTGCAAGTATTTTGTATATTTTTACATATATTTCCGTTCAGTAGTATATACACAGCTTGTATGGGTTTTATGAAACTCTACTATTGCTTGCTTCATTCCACATAATGCAATTATTTTTTACCATAGGCATAGCAGTAGTTGCAGCGTGGCTGTAGTCAAGTTTGTCTTGGAATGAACAGGTCTGCCGGGGTGTGGACTGCTTTGAGCTTTGAGCGGTCCCGTGGCCCGGATACTGCGCAGTAAAATTACATTCATATTTTACCTTAATGCAGGTTAGAACGTGTGATGACGATAAACTGAAACCTATTTTAAATGTCTAAGTACACGTTGCAGGTTTATGACCACAACGGCGCGGACATAATATTGTTCGTTTGTTCTGGTACCTTTTTAAAGGAAACATTTAATAGTGTGTTCTTTATATACCCGCTTCTCCATTGTAAGACTATGTTTATTCAGCACGCGATCATGCAATTATAACTCCTCCCTGTGCAATTATAACTCCTCCCTGTATCCGTTAATGACTATATATTAATAGGGTGTTATTGTTTTTGGCTAAGCTGGCGGCTGCACCTAGATTCTAGTCTTAGTGATCGGAGTCTGCCCTGGTCAACATTTGTAATTAAATAAATTAGTTTTGATCCCAGAATTGTTACTTCTTTCCTTGCAGCTACACTTAGCCTTAGAAACATTACATTCTACCTTTTGAATGTTTTACTTTTTCTAAGCCTTTATTGTCAATGAGCGCATAATATATTTCTTTCTCTTATGCTGGTCATTTGTTTATTATCTTTGCCTACATTGTTTATGGATAGATGCTATTCTCTTGAAGATGACATTTACAATGCATATGAACACCCTGAAATTTTCATCAACAGTAGTATACGAGTTAGTTTTACAATTCCCAGAAGATCTCCTCTACACATTTGGCAATTTCAATATCCACCTTGATTTACCAAGTTTAAATACTAGATAATTCACGGATGTCCAAACATATGCATTACATCAACACGTTTAATTTCCTATTCATGTTCATAGTCATTGGCTCGACTTTATTACTTGTTTATTACATGTTTATTACTTGTTTATTACTTGTTTATTACATGTTTATTACTTGTTTATTACATGTTTATTACTTGTTTATTACATGTTTATTACTTGTTTGTTATTTGTTTATTACTTGTTTATTACTAGTTTATTACTTGCATCAACAGCAAGGCAATATTTCCTACTGATGGTTTAACAGTTCACCATTGTGTCATTATTGATTTGTGGTTACAAGTCGAGTCAAGACATGGAAAAATATGATATATAATGATAATTTGATCCAACCTAAATCTACATTATGCGAGCTTATTGATAAATGCCATGAAACATCAAGTAAACTCCTGGATAAACATGCCCCAAAACAAGCACAATGTGTACATATTCGTCCTCCATCTCCATCGATGTCCTTAGAAACAGTTGTAGAGGAACGTCTTCGTCAATGTCTTGAAAGAATTTGGCGACGATCTCGTTCTCTGCATATAAACGATTCCAAAATGCTCAATACACACAATGACATAGTTGATAACATGGACAACAACAAAGTCACTGCACTCATTTCAGCTGTTTTCGGTACGGTTGATCATTCCATCTCTTTACAACACCTCCTTAGGCATTTTGGCATTTCTGGTACAGCTCTTCTGCTGTTCAAAACATATTTGAGACATACACCAAAGCATTAACATATCTGGCACACTATCCTCCCACAACACCTTCCACTCGGAGTCCCGCAAAGATCCGTCCTTGGCCCTGTTCTGTTTGGCATTATACACTACGTATCTCCGCCAAGTTATTACTAATCATAATCTCAGTCATCACCTGCATGTTGATGACACACGGGTTTGCATATCACTTTCACAATCAAATTCACAATTATTGGCACTAAGCAACAACGAAATATGGTCATCAGCCATTATCTAGTTAAACTGCTTGGCCGTGATACATCCCCATCAGATACCACTCGTAATGTACGTGTTGTCTTTCGCCAACATATATCTCAAATATGCAAATGTTGTTTCTACCGTATATCTAAGTGTAACATGTCTTTGTCTGCCGCTAAAACAATATCAACAGCACTAATTAGTAGCCGCCTTGACTATTCACTACTAAACAACATTGCTAAAAGAGACTTAGCTAAATTCCAACTAGTAAAAAATTGTCTGGCACATGGTTTCCTCTTACTTATCGAATCAATTTTAAATTATTCACTCTATCTACACAACAACAACCACCCTACCCTTGGCTAGTCTCATGCATCTTTCAAATATCCATAGGCAGCTCAGATCATCAATTTTACACCTTAAACAAAACTTAACTTGGGCAAACGTGCTTTTTCTGTCGCTGCGCCTAGGGTCTGCAATGTACTCCCCATCACTTTGAAAACATCTGAAACTATAGCTATCTTCCAAGAAAATGACAAATTGCATGTTCACCATAATTCGGTTGTCCCTCGTTCTCTATTCACGATTATTCTTAATGGTTCTCTGTTGTGTGGTCACATGACGTTTTTGGACTAAAACCATTTCGCGTACTCCGGACTGTTTCTCGTGTTGCGAGACCTGAGCTTGTTTGCTACAGGAACACACAAAGAGTAACTGTTGTTAAAGGTCATTTAATAAATGCATCGTGATAATAAAATACATGTATCGATGAGAAAATAGCTGGTACAAATATGTTCATCCCACCAGGCATCCAATACGGGAGGCCCCAACCCCCACCCCAGGATTATATTAACGTTAATGTTTAACATTGGTGGTTAACCGTTTGACGTATGCGTGACAAAACTCGTCAAAGAGGGATGGTTATTCTTATTCACGTGACTGTTACACTATTTACTATATTGTTGTATTCTAACGGTTTTTCCCACTGGTGGATGTCTGCATATAAATTTATTTGCAGTTTTTTAAGTTATTCATTTCGCGTAGTCTGTATGTGACACTTCGTGAATACAATAATAACACTGTTGAAACTAAGTGAATACAGTAATAACACTGTTAAAACTAAGTGGATACAGTAATAACACTGTTGAAACTAAGTGGATACAGTAATAACACTGTTAAAACTAAGTGGATACAATAATAACACTGTTAAAACTAAGTGGATACAGTAATAACACTGTTAAAACTAAGTGGATACAGTAATAACACTGTTAAAACTACGTGAGTACAGTAACAACACTGTTAAAACTACGTGAGTACAGTAACAACACTGTTAAAACTACGTGAGTACAGTAACAACACTGTTAAAACTATATGAGTACAGTAACAACACTGTTAAAACTACGTGAGTACAGTAACAACACTGTTAAAACTACGTGAGTACAGTAACAGCACTGTTAAAACTACGTGAGTACAGTAACAACACTGTTAAAACTACGTGAGTACAGTAACAACACTGTTAAAACTACGTGAGTACAGTAATAACACTGTTAAAACTACGTGAGTACAGTAATAACACTGTTAAAACTACGTGAGTACAGTAATAACACTGTTAAAACTATGTGAGTACAGTAATAACACTGTTATAATGGCAATATAAAATAATGTAATGTAATGATATAATAATATAAGAACATAAGTCATATATGCAGTCACCTTAACCATACAAAGGAGCTTTGTAATATTCAAGCATTGCATAGCCATTTAAGATCATGGAATTAATAATAAGACACGTGAAGCGAAGGAATTACATTAGCAGGTACAGAATAATGAAACTTAGTCCAACGTTATTAGAACGAATCTATAATCGATTCAGAACAATTATAGCATAGTTTGACTTAAAACAGCAATGATCAATATATTTTAGAAGACATTGCATTGGTGTTACATTCAGAAAGGGAAAGTCGCTGTTCCGTAAATTTATTAAGGACGAAAAACGAGGCACGCGTCGAACGCAACATAAACAATGTAAATGGTATTTTCAGTGTGACGTTGCACAAAGCCTAACATAGTTTACCTTCGTCTACAATAGTTATTTTTATTTAGAAAACAACTAATGGTGTAGTGGATCTATCATTTGATTGCATATTTAAATCACACACTTAGAAAGACATATATTATAAAGATGACGACAATTGCTCATGGGAAAAATATTATTAATGTTATGCTTTAAACAATCGTCAAAGAAAAAAATACAAAATTGGTAATAAACGGTTGAGACACGTGACGATCTGCATAGGTATAGATGTCATGCTGCTAGATGTCACGCTGCTAGATGTCATGCTGCTAGATGAGGGTAAACATAACTGGAACTGCCCCGTAAAGGTTGAACAGACCAGCAATGAGCACTGACCCTCGGCGAAAGTGCAGTAGTGCCCAAAGAAATGCGGATCCTAGACTGAGGTTGTCACATTGTGAGAAGACACGAACACGTAACTCACAGCTCCGTAACTGACTCAACCAGTCGAGACTGACTCAACCAGCTGGGTCTGACTCAACCTGCCGAATCTGACTCAACCAACCGTATATGACTCAACCAGCCGAATCTGACTTAACCAACCGAGTCTGACCCAACCAAGAGAGTTTGACTCAACCAGCCGAGACTGACCCAACCAAGAGAGTCTGACTCAACCAGTCTAGTATGATTCTTTGTTTTGGGCTTTGGACGTATGCGTATATATATATATATATATAAATATATATATATATATATATATATATATATATATATATATATATATATATATATATATATATATATATATATATATATATATATATATATATATATATATATATATATATATATATATATATATATATATATATATATGCGCGTGCGTGTGTATGAATGCGTGCATGTGTTTATATGTGCGTGCATCGTGCACAGGCTGACGTGCGTGTGTCTGATTACTTGAATGTGTGTACGTGCGGGTGTTCATGCAAGTGCATGTGTATATACGTGCGTTCGAGAGTGGGCATGTGAGAAATCGTATATATGAATATGTACGTGCGTGGGTCTGTGGGCGCGTGGGTGCACGCATGGGCAAGGCAGAATTCAGTCTTATGCTCGTGTGCGTGCGTGCGCTCGTGCGTGCTTACGTGCGTGCGTGCGTGCGTGCGTGCGTGCGTGCGAGCGTGCGTGCGTGCTTGCGTGCGTGCGTGCGTGTGTGCATGCGTATGGGCGTTCGCTTGTACCGTGACGCCGCCTGTCAGAATTAAGAAGAAGACACAAGTAATGGTCGGTGCTACTGCATGGCCTTCATGATTCTTTATGATAATATAATTATCCATTATTTATAAAGTTTACTAAATTAGGGTTATCTACAATCATCTACACATAAGTACTATGCTTATATTATGCCTACGAAACCGCAGACTTATTGTGCTTACAAAACTGTAGAATTCACAATTCGTATCAAATGTTGTCAAGCGAACGGAATACTATATATCAGCCAAGGCGTACTGCGTACACAAGGAGACGACATACCATGAGTTATATTGTGGATACTGTACACGACTTGAGTTACATTGTGGATACTGTACACAACTGGAGTTACATTGTGGATACAGTACACAACTGGAGTTACATTGTGGATACAGTACACGACTGGGGTTACATTGTGGATACTGTACAAAACTGACGTGGTCACACACGTCAAACCGGTGCTAATGTTGTTTTCGACATAACGCTTCTCTTGTTCGATTTGGTTTTGAAACTTGAATTGTTACATGTATTAACTACGCGTTTGTTTGTACTGGATGCTGGAGTCAGAGTGTGTCCTTGTCTGTGAGAACGGTGGATGGATGCTGGAGTCAGAGTGTGTCCTTGTCTGTGAGAACGGTGGATGGATGCTGGAGTCAGAGTGTATCCTTGTCTGTGAGAACGGTGGATGGATGCTGGAGTCAGAGTGTGTCCTTGTCTGTGAGAACGGTGGATGGATGCTGGAGTCAGAGGGTGTCCTTGTCTGTGAGAACGGTGGATAGATGCTGGAATCAGAGTGTATCCTTCTCTGTGAGAACGGTGGATAGATGCTGGAATCAGAGTGTATCCTTGTCTGTGAGAACGGTGGATGGATGCTGGAGTCAGAGTGTGTCCTTGTCTGTAAGAACGGTGGATGGATGCTGGAGTCAGAGTGTGTCCTTGTCTGTAAGAACGGTGGATGGATGCTGGAGTCAGAGTGTGTCCTTGTCCGCGAGAACTGTGGTCAGTCTGATGATCGCATGGACGTCATTCAAAGGTTCAAGCTCCAACTCTTTCACCTCGCCGTCCACTTCGTTGTGTTCAGTCATTGTCGCCTCACCCAACACATGATTGTTGCTTGTTACCTGCAGTCACATCAACAAGATGAATGTGTGTGTGTGTGTGTGTGTGTGTGTGTGTGTGTGTGTGTGTGTGTGTGCGTGCGTGCGTGCGTGTGCGCGCGCGCGTGTGTGTGTGTGTGTGCGTGTGTGTGTGTGCGAGCGCGTGCACGTGTGCATGTGTTCTCATACAGGGAATACAAAGTCGCATTACATCCAGTCCCGTATTTCTCACGAGAAACCCAGAGATTAAGTTAAACGTTGACACCGATGGGAGTGTACCTTCGGACCGCTCGTGAAACTACGACGGCAACAATCGTCACTCGGTGCTACGTGGAACTAATACAACGCCTGCTCATTGCTCTCACCTTTATCTTGATTGAATCTAGCGTTGGTCGCCTCCTGTAGAAGATGGCTCCCATCACTTCCTCGCTTGGGGTTGCACCCTTCCCCAATTGCAACTTTATCTTTTCACGTTCGCAGCTGATCTCGCAGTAGGTATCTGCAGGGCAGCGTAGCACAAACCATTTCATTAGAAGAGAGACGCTGGGATGGTGCAGGTATATACCAGTAAAAAGTATGTTTCAGTTAAAGCACACCATCAACCACATTTCAAAGTGTGTAATACGAAGCCCCTGGGATAGTCCCTGTCGTTTCATTCATATCCACGTGATGGGAACTCGCCGAGGATAGTAATAATAATAATAATTGTTTATTTCAGACATAACGTACACTTAAGTACACATCGAGTCCATAGTAAAAAGCAAAAAGGAAAGTATGAATAATTATATAATAATATATAATGCACGTATCCATGATCTGAGCAAACCTGACGTGGTATATACATAAATATTAAGAGTACATTGTACAATTAAGTTAGTGGAAGTAGACAACCTAGTCAATAAACTATAAATATATTTTCTAATTAAAGTTTTACAAATGTCAACAACCCCAGTGGCAGACATAAACTTGCACTACATCTCATACGCAGGTTATGCAGAATTCCGAATGCATTATTTTATGACACAACAAAATGCTGCATAGACGACTTTCTATATTTATCCCATAAAGAACACAAATACAAATTGCTACACTAACAAGTGAACAGCTTATTCACATGTTCAGAACAGAAGTAAAATTTTGTAAAGTAAAACATTGCACCTGCCATAAAATAAAGGCCCCGTTCTTTAGCTTTGATATCAACTTCATCACACATATTATCATTTATTATATGTCCATGATACTTGTAGGACTTGGTTACATTCAGTGTCATTTCTCCCAGCATAATATTTGCCACATGCTCTGATTTCATTGTGTCAAAAAACACTACTTGCGATTGTTGACTATTAAACAAAATATCGTTATCACATCCATATGTGTAACTAGCATCCAGAAGCCTTTGCAACCCTTTGACTGAGGGAGCAAGCAACCCTTTGGCTGAGGGAGCAAGCAACCCTTTGGCTGAGGGAGCAAGCAACCCTTTGACTGAGGGAGCAAGCAACCCTTTGGCTGAGGGAGCAAGCAACCCTTTGGCTGAGGGAGCAAGCAACCCTTTGACTGAGGGAGCAAGCAACCCTTTGGCTGAGGGAGCAAGCAACCCTTTGACTGAGGGAGCAAGCAACCCTTTGGCTGAGGGAGCAAGCAACCCTTTGGCTGAGGGAGCAAGCAACCCTTTGGCTGAGGGAGCAAGCAACCCTTTGGCCGAGGGAGAAAGCAAGACGATGCAACAATTTAAACAATAGTCGGGATAGCCTTGAACACCAAGTTCAAGTAGTTTTGAAAATAGCTTGGTGTGGTTCACCCGATCAAAAGCTTTGTAAGCATCACGAAAAGCGACATACACGAGCCATGCTGTATATAGTAGATAGTATATAGTACCTTATGAGCTCTTTCTGGACAAAATACACATTTATGTATCATGTTTAGGTTTAAACCCAAATTGGGTAAATGTAGTTTGCAGACAATTCTCCATGCGACTATACATAGTTTTTTCAACAACTTTGGTGAATACATTTGATAAACATATAGGTCGATAGTTATCCTTCTCACTTACACGTTTATTTTATCCTTGATAATAGGAACAATGACTGATGTTAGCATGGGTCTTGGAACATACCCATCATAAGGGTAACCTATTATGACACCCAATGAAGCATCAACAGGAGTGACACCATGGCCATAACAGTCAGCATGGGAGCTATTCAATAAAACACATTCCTGCTTAGTTAGCATTCATTCTTGTAAACAAAGTATGTCACACTTCGATAATAGTTCATCCATGTACAGCTCAAACGTCTTGAAACCGTTACAGTTAAAGCTAACAAACTGATGGACATTATTAGGCTTTCGTGTTAAAGAATGTCCCGAGACACAAACCTTCAAGCCACTTCTCAGGACTGTAAAAAATTGAAACACTGTCACACATTACTTCCACCTTGAAGGACGCGTGGCTGTTATACTTTGCCTTCAGTTGCGTGCACTTGGCAGCCAGTTTGTGGCTGTCCATGATACATTGTTCAAGCTGAGATGGTGGAGGTGTTAGGATCCTGTCTGGACACAAACACCGATTACTACTTCGGGTATGTCCTTGGCTACCTTGGTTGCTCGCTTCCTCCTCACCCGGGTGTAGCTATCCTCATCTGCTCCACTTGGGACATCACGTATGTTGCCACCGTCAGGTCTCTTACTCCCATCGACCACTGTAGCAGCACATTCCCGATCTGTTGTCTAGGGTCCCTTCTTGGCAATGTCCGAACAATGTGTCGGTGTGGATTTCTTCGTAGGCGGGAGAACATTTTTTGTTGGCCTGACGGTGTGAGCAAATTGACCACCAAAGGCACAGTTTTGCACAGTTTGCCCACGGTGCATGGCACGGTGCATCACACGGTGCATGGCACGGTGCATCGCACGATGCATCACACTGAGGGACACTGCTGGTCTGGTTACCAGTATGTCATCTCTCAACTTCGCCATCTCGACATGCCCTGGACCTCAAGCAGGTGAGCAAAGTCAATGATGTTCATATCGAGAGGCGACAGACAAGAGAGGTCACTGGCAACACATTCAGGGAGCCCACCGTTGATAGAGCACTTGTGAAGAACAAGAAGGATGTCCTCGAGAGGCGACAGACAAGAGAGGTCACTGGCAACAAATTCAGGGAGCCCAACGTTGATAGAGCACTTGTGAAGAACAAGAAGGATGTCCTCGAGAGGCGACAGACAAGAGAGGTCACTGGCAACACATTCAGGGAGCCCAACGTTGATAGAGCACTTGTGAAGAATAAGAAGGATGTCCTCGAGAGGCGACAGACAAGAGAGGTCACTGGCAACACATTCAGGGAGCCCAACGTTGATAGAGCACTTGTGAAGAACAAGAAGGATGTCCTTGAGAGGCGACAGACAAGAGAGGTCACTGGCAACAAATTCAGGGAGCCCAACGTTGATAGAGCACTTGTGAAGAACAAGAAGGATGTCCTCGAGAGGCGACAGACAAGAGAGGTCACTGGCAACACATTCAGGGAGCCCAACGTTGATAGAGCACTTGTGAAGAACAAGAAGGATGTCCTCGAGAGGCGACAGACAAGAGAGGTCACTGGCAACACATTCAGGGAGCCCAACGTTGATAGAGCACTTGTGAAGAACAAGAAGGATGTCCTTGAGAGGCGACAGACAAGAGAGGTCACTGGCAACAAATTCAGGGAGCCCAACGTTGATAGAGCACTTGTGAAGAACAAGAAGGATGTCCTCGAGAGGCGACAGACAAGAGAGGTCGTCACTGGCAACACATTCAGGGAGCCCAACGTTGATAGAGCACTTGTGAAGAACAAGAAGGATGTCCTCGAGAGGCGACAGACAAGAGAGGTCACTGGCAACACATTCAGGGAGCCCAACGTTGATAGAGCACTTGTGAAGAACAAGAAGGATGTCTTCGAGAGGCGACAGACAAGAGAGGTCACTGGCAACACATTCAGGGAGCCCAACGTTGATAGAGCACTTGTGAAGAACAAGAAGGATGTCCTCGAGAGGCGACAGACAAGAGAGGTCACTGGCAACACATTCAGGGAGCCCAACGTTGATAGAGCACTTGTGAAGAACAAGAAGGATGTCCTCGAGAGGCGACAGACAAGAGAGGTCACTGGCAACACATTCAGGGAGCCCAACGTTGATAGAGCACTTGTGAAGAACACGAAGGATGTCCTCGTGAGGCGACAGACAAGAGAGGTCACTGGCAACACATTCAGGGAGCCCAACGTTGATAGAGCACTTGTGAAGAACACGAAGGATGTCCTCGTGAGGCGACAGACAAGAGAGGTCACTGGCAACACATTCAGGGAGCCCAACGTTGATAGAGCACTTGTGAAGAACAAGAAGGATGTCCTCGAGAGGCGACAGACAAGAGAGGTCACTGGCAACACATTCAGGGAGCCCAACGTTGATAGAGCACTTGTGAAGAACAAGAAGGATGTCCTCGAGAGGCGACAGACAAGAGAGGTCACTGGCAACACATTCAGGGAGCCCAACGTTGATAGAGCACTTGTGAAGAACACGAAGGATGTCCTCGAGAGGCGACAGACAAGAGAGGTCACTGGCAACACATTCAGGGAGCCCAACGTTGATAGAGCACTTGTGAAGAACAAGAAGGATGTCCTCGAGAGGCGACAGACAAGAGAGGTCACTGGCAACACATTCAGGGAGCCCAACGTTGATAGAGCACTTGTGAAGAACACGAAGGATGTCCTCGAGAGGCGACAGACAAGAGAGGTCACTGGCAACACATTCAGGGAGCCCAACGTTGATAGAGCACTTGTGAAGAACACGAAGGATGTCCTCGAGAGGCGACAGACAAGAGAGGTCACTGGCAACACATTCAGGGAGCCCAACGTTGATAGAGCACTTGTGAAGAACAAGAAGGATGCCCTCGAGAGGCGACAGACAAGAGAGGTCACTGGCAACACATTCAGGGAGCCCAACGTTGATAGAGCACTTGTGAAGAACAAGAAGGATGTCCTCCATGTGATGTTTGTCTTTACTCGGCCCCTGTCTCCTTTGATGCCTTATAGCAATGTCACAGCTGCACAACTGAACAGTATCTGCTTCGCCTCCTCAATAACGGTATATAGCTTCATTAACAAGTCATGCACGACCAAGTCCATATGTGCACGTAGCACAGCAGCTCATTTCGTGTCAACTGTGTAGATGTACCCGCGGTCGCGCCCGCAGACTCGGTCTCAGCCACATGCTGGGCTCGTCATTACCGAGACGTCCCTCACGGGCAGCTGTGTTGATGTTGTTACAGTCCTGGCAGAGTCTGTCGTCGCAGTTTCTTAGGGTGACATCAGCCCGCCTTCGATCACACCGTCAACATTTCTCTTTTCGGTCCATTGTCGCACGTGCGATGAGCGATATTGGAGGACTTCCGTGTAGTAATGACTTTACCAACAACTCACTTTCGTTCGTACGTGCGGTCACAGCAGAGAATGTGTTGTCACATCTCACCCCATCTTCTGACTATAACGCATGGCCACATCAGAAAGTATTTTTGTAATGTCAGGGTAAAATCCTTAGATCGATCGCACATTAACCTACCCACCAGGGGAGACAATACCTCAGATCTTCTTGTAATGAATAAACCAACGCTTGTAGGGCAGAGATCTCACCAGAAATATCCGACTACAAAATCGTTTTCACTGAAATTCATATAAGCCCCAAGAAATACACCAAAGCCCGGCGCAAACTCCCCATCTATAGGAAAGCCAACTGGGAGGGTATAAAAAGGGAAATCAACATGCCTCGAAAATATATCGACACCAACGGAGAGACCCTGACCGATAATGAACTTTGGAACAAACTTAAAGCAGTCCTGAATGAAGCAGTAGAGTCACATATCCCCCACAGGAATGCATCACACCGGGATGGACCACCGTGGATAAATAGTAAATTGAAGAAACTAATAAAAACCAGGGAAGGGTTCAAAGAAATCCAAACTTCGGACAACTAAATTACAAACCTTGAAAATCACTATTAGGAAAAAAACCAGAACAGCCAATTGGACATATATTGATCACACCAAACCAGTATGACCATAACAGAAATGGCAACAAGAAATTCAGTAGGCATCGCACCTCTTAACAAAATGGAATCTTGAAGGACACATCCCTGGACAAAGCTAGGATCCCAAAATGCTCAGTTCAGCTCTGTGTTCACCAAAGAGAGCCCCTTAAATCCACTCCCACAGGAAGCTGACCCAATATGACAATATCCCCCGATTTCCAAATTGAATATCCCCACAGAAGGCATTCAAAAACTCTGAACCCCAACAAAGCCATGTGACCAGACAGGCTTCACCCCAGCGAAACAGCCAGAGTGGTTGTTCCTATTCTACAGATTATATTTTCTAAATCCCTTGAAAATGGTGAGGTATCAGACGACTGGAAACAAGCAAATATAGCACCAATCTTCAAGAAAGGAGAACGATATTGCCCATCAAATCAACTGTTTCCTACGAAGAAATCTCAAAATTGGCCAAGAAAAATTTAAACCAGTGCTTATTTCACTTTAGTTAGACCCCAGTTAGAATATGCCGCTGCCATATGGGACCCCTACACACAAACGTACAAAAACAAAATAGAGATGGTCTAAAGACGGTATGTTTTTAACACCTACAACCGTGAAGCAAGTGTCTCCACTATGATCAAACACTTGCACTGGCGCAGCCTCCAACAAGGGAGAATCGATATCCGCCTTGTGGTGTTTTATAAGACATTACATGGCATAGTCGCCCTAGACCTCTTCCCCCAACTTATACCCCTGGTGAGATCTTCCCGACACACGCATTCTGAAGCTTTTCAACTCCCCCTAATCACTAAGCAATTCATCCAGTATAGCTTTTTACCCCGTACAATAGCCAATTGGAATAACCTGCCAACCAACACAGCTACAACACCAAGTTTGGAGATTTTCAGACAGAAGATCTCCAGCTTGCAATATTAATTGATAGCGCATTTTTCATGCTATCGACTTTTCCTCTCATCAAATTGCAGCACTTTAGCACGTGTGCACACTGCACACACACACACCGAGTCTATAAGCCTTGAAGAGAGGCTTGACTCGTACCCGAAAGAAGAAGGAGAAGCGCTATAATAAACGTCCGTTCGCTAGGGGGAGCTACATATGAGTCGTGGATAGTCCCTGTCATCTCATTCGTTTCTAAGTGGATGGGGACTTGACGAAAATAGACCCTGTCGTCTCATTCTTTTTTAAGTGGATGGGGACTTGACGAGAATAGACCCTGTCGTCACATTCGTTTCTAAGTGGGTGAGGCCGCGCCGAGAATAAACCGAATTATTTCATTCGTCTAAAAGTGAATTTGGGGCACGCCAAGAGTAAAACCAGTCGCCTCACTCTTGTAAAAATGGGGATTCGGTGTTCACTAATATTGCGCATGTTATGTATGCCGGGTAACTATAACATAACATACACAGACTCATACACAACATAACGCACACGCACAAACACGCGCAAATGCGCACACAGCCATACGCGTGCATACACGCACACATACATGTACATCCACGCACGAACGCACGCACATATACACACCCGCACGTCACACGCACGCACGCACACGCAATGCCCCACTACGACCCACCGCGACTGTCTTCTGTCAGTCCCGTCAAACGGACCACCTCGACCCGGGTGACGAGGGAGGGGGCGGCGAGGAACGGGATACAACGACAGAAGGCGGAGGTCGGCCACGTGCTGAAGTCGTCCAACTCGCTGCCAACAATCACGAGAGACGTCACCGCCACTGCGCTTAAATGTTTGGCTGAGATTTTGACAAAGATTTGAACAGAGGTACCCCCGAATTATTCGTTTGTTGCTAAAAAAACAGGACATTTGGCACTTCTGGTATTAGGAATATGTTCACACGTGGAAATAATGGTATTTACAGATGTCTTTCATAATAGCGTACAATAATATCTGAACAATGATGTTCAGTATTTCACACAACAAAATAAATTACTGCATGACGCATACGAGTGTCAAATTCGTTTTTACCTGTTGCAATTGTTTTTAATGGAGTGAAATTAGATATTTGGTAAATCAAGATAATTCTATCAATAAAAACAGTGTACTCACATTCTTTTCCCGTATTAGTTCTTTAAACGCCTTTAAACGGCAATATGAAAATGCTGCGGTGATTCTGGTATGTTGCGTGTGTTTGTGTGTGTGTGCGTGTGCGTGTGGTGTACTTGTGCGTGTTTGTGTATGCTTGTGTGCTAGTGTGAGTGCTTGTGTGAGTGCATGTGTGTGTGCTTGTGTGTGTGTGTTTGTGTGAGCGTCTGTGTTAGTGCTTGTGTGTGTGCTTCTTGTGTGCTTGTGTGAGTGCTTGTGTGTGTGCTTGTGTTAATCCCTTGTGTGTGTGCTTGTGTGTGTGCTTGTATGTGTGCTTGTATGTGTGCTTGTCTGAGTTCTTGTATGTGTGTGCTTGTATGTATGCTTGTGTGTATGCTTATGTCTTAAGTTAAAGTGTATTATATGGCGGGCGCTCTGTTATGTCTTGAGTGATATGTGTATTCTATGACGTGTGCTGTGTTATGCATTGAGTGATGTGTGTATTATATGGCGTGCGCTGTGTCATGTCTTGACTGATATGTATTCAATGACGTGAGCTGTGTTATGTCTTGACTGACGTGTATTTTGTGACGTGCACTGCGTCATGTCTTGAGTGATGTATATTCTATGGAGTGTAATATCTTGAGTGATGTGTTTATTCCATGGCGTGCGCTGTGTTATGTCTTGACTGATATGCATTCAATGGCGTGCGCTGTGTTATGTCTTGACTGATATGCATTCAATGGCGTGCGCTGTGTTGTGTCTTGACTGATATGTATTCAATGGCGTGCGCTGTGTTATGTCTTGATTGATGTATTCTATGACGTGCGCTGATTCATGTCTTGAGTGACGTGTATTCTATGACGTGCGCTGTGTTATGTCTTGAGTGATGTGTATTCTATGACGTGCGCTGTTTCATGTCTTGAGTGATGTGTATTCTATGACGTGCGCTGTGTTATGTCTTGAGTGATGTGTATTCTATGACGTGCGCTGAGTTATGTCTTGAATGAGGTGTATTCTATGACATGCGCTGTGTCATGTCTTGAGTGAGGTGTATTCTATTTCGTGCGCTGTGTTGTATCAAGTCTAGTGAGTCGCATTACGTGTATTTATCAACCTTGCGTTTGCAACTAGTCTTTTGTCAAATTTGTGTGCTGTTTAATCAAGTATTGTTTAATTTATTATGTTCTCACTTCTAATAAAAATATTGTTACTTTGAATGTATACGGGATAAACTATTTGAATATTTGTGTGATTCAGATATATACATAAGCAGTTAATTATTTTGAAAACAGCGTACTTATGATCAGTAGTCCATTATTGCACGCAGTTAATAGAAACCAACATGACAGAACTTACAAGACTGCAGCACAGCTCCTGGTGAACATGCGCAGTAGATAGCTTCCGGTCTCGGCCGGGTGATAGGTTGAGGGGATTGCTACGTAGACGCCCCGTCGCAGGACAGGGCGCATGGACGAGCGGAAACGAAGGTATCGGGATATTCGTATTTTACCGAGCATCTGCTGTTTGTGAAGACGATAGCGTCGATTTTCTTCTACCTGAAGTTAGATCACTGAACCGCCGTAAACAAATGTGTTGTATATAATAATATAAGCACGAACAGGTTCTTATTCACTTAAATCATGCGCAGCAGTGATTATAACTATTATAAAAATGTAAAAAGTAATATTACTTAAAATATTACCCGCACTCGTGACGTTGGCTTATCTAACAGCGTGGCGCGACCCATGAAACTAAAATGCTGTGTGTTC
The DNA here is from genome assembly GCA_033239005.1 of Lamellibrachia satsuma. Taxonomy (NCBI): domain Eukaryota; kingdom Metazoa; phylum Annelida; class Polychaeta; order Sabellida; family Siboglinidae; genus Lamellibrachia; species Lamellibrachia satsuma. Next base: position 3,855,761 of record BSQZ01000059.1, on the reverse strand, counting down.
AACAAGATTTTCCTAGTAAACCACAGGCGTGATAGTCTTAATTGTAGTTGCACATGGTTATGTTTTAGCAACACTTATTGGGGCCTAGACCCCAAACCATGACTTTTGATTCCCTTTATATATATATATATATATATATATATATATATATATATATATATATATATATATATATATATATATATATATATGTGTGTGTGTGTGTGTGTGTGTGCATATATATATATATATATATATATATATATATATATATATATATATGTGTGTGTGTGCATATATATATATATATATATATATATATATATATATATATATATAATGTATATATATATATATATATATATATATATATATATATATATATATATATATATATATAATGCCACTTGTGTTTGTCCATTAAAGAGAATCAAAAGTCATGTTTTTAGGTCTATGCCCCTATAAGTGTTACTAAAACATAACCATGTTAAAAAATGAAGCAAAACCCTGCCTCCATTTGTTTCACTCGAGCCGTGCTAGGCACAGGCTATTCCTCTAGTCTCAATTGATTTCAAATTTTCTAATGCGTGTAAACATTACGACCCGTAAATCAACACTTGTGAATCCGTGTGAGAGTGCCTTACCTGCACGATCATGACTGGCTCCGTGTGAGAGTGCCTTACCTGCACGACCATGAATGGCTCCGTGTGAGAGTGCCTTACCTACACGATCATGAATGGCTCCGTGTGAGAGTGCCTTACCTACACGATCATGACTGGCTCCGTGTGAGAGTGCCTTACCTGCACGACAATGAATGGCTCCGTGTGAGAGTGCCTTACCTGCACGATCATGACTGGCTCCGTGTGAGAGTGCCTTACCTGCACGACCATAAATGGCTCCGTGTGAGAGTGCCTTACCTACACGATCATGAATGGCTCCGTGTGAGAGTGCCTTACCTGCACGATCATGACTGGCTCCGTGTGAGAGTGCCTTACCTGCACGATCATGACTGGCTCCGTGTGAGAGTGCCTTACCTGCACGATCATGAATGGCTCCGTGTGAGAGTGCCTTACCTGCACGATCATGACTGGCTCCGTGTGAGAGTGCCTTACCTGCACGATCATGACTGGCTCCGTGTGAGAGTGCCTTACCTGCACGACCATGAATGGCTCCGTGTGAGAGTGCCTTACCTACACGATCATGAATGGCTCCGTGTGAGAGTGCCTTACCTGCACGATCATGACTGGCTCCGTGTGAGAGTGCCTTACCTGCACGATCATGACTGGCTCCGTGTGAGAGTGCCTTACCTGCACGACCATGAATGGCTCCGTGTGAGAGTGCCTTACCTACACGATCATGACTGGCTCCGTGTGAGAGTGCCTTACCTGCACGACCATGAATGGCTCCGTGTGAGAGTGCCTTACCTGCACGACCATGAATGGCTCCGTGTGAGAGTGCCTTACCTGCACGACCATGAATGGTTCCGTGTGAGAGTGCCTTGCCTGCACGACCATGACTGGCTCCGTGTGAGAGTGCCTTACCTGCACGACCATGAATGGCTCCGTGTGAGAGTGCCTTACCTGCACGACCATGAATGGCTCCGTGTGAGAGTGCCTTGCCTGCACGACCATGAATGGCTCCGTGTGAGAGTGTCTTACCTGCACGACCATGAATGGCTCCGTGTGAGAGTGCCTTGCCTGCACGACCATGAATGGCTCCGTGTGAGAGTGCCTTACCTGCACGACCATGAATGGTTCCGTGTGAGAGTGCCTTGCCTGCACGACCATGAATGGCTCCGTGTGAGAGTGTCTTACCTGCACGACCATGAATGGCTCCGTGTGAGAGTGCCTTGCCTGCACGACCATGAATGGCTCCGTGTGAGAGTGCCTTACCTGCACGACCATGACTGGCTCCGTGTGAAAGTGCCTTACCTGCACGACCATGAATGGCTCCGTGTGAGAGTGCCTTGCCTGCACGACCATGAATGGTTCCGTGTGAGAGTGCCTTACCTGCACGACCATGACTGGCTCCGTGTGAGAGTGCCTTACCTGCACGACCATGAATGGCTCCGTGTGAGAGTGCCTTACCTGCACGACCATGAATGGTTCCGTGTGAGAGTGCCTTGCCTGCACGACCATGACTGGCTCCGTGTGAGAGTGCCTTACCTGCACGACCATGAATGGCTCCGTGTGAGAGTGCCTTACCTGCACGATCATGAATGGTTCCGTGTGAGAGTGCCTTACCTGCACGATCATGGCTGGCTCCGTGTTAATGTGTCTTACCTGCACGATCATGACGCCGACAGAGAGCCCGACTTTCGGACGTCCATCCTGAATTTGGTGGATGATGGACAATACGATCTCCTCTTCTTCAGCCTTCACTCTAAATATGTACTAACAACGCGATTGTCATAGCGCATTTAGTATGATCATTTATGAATTAATTTAGTCGAAATCAGAACAAATGTGTCATCGTTATCGCGATAACAACATATAATGTTGCCTGACCACGGTTAACGACAGTGGACCTCCATTGACAATGTGCAATGACATCATTATCTACACATGCCAGGTACAAAACACAATGACAAGGTACACTGCTAGTGATACTCTACACCGGTGACGAGAGTAGTTGATCATAATGACAAGTGTTTCATTCTCTTCTCTTCTAGTTCTCGAGAAGAGAGCGAGACTCATGGAAAAACGGACTCACCTGTGGGTTGTCGAGAAAGCGACCAGAGCAGGACATACAGCCACCGGCCCGGAGGGGCGGCGTCCACTGCCCCCTGAAGACACTCTCACAGTGCGACTTGGTCAGACTAAAGAACGATGTGTTGACGATGTAGCAGATGGCCGTCGACGTGAAGTTGGCGCAAAAGTCTTCCCACGGCATCCTGCCGCACGAACAACCACCTCGAAATATTCACTAACGAATCAACCCGATACTCTATCTTTACTCTGTTAGTTATAATATAACTCAGGGGTGTATTTCCTACGCTACAGTGTATCATCCTTGAGATAAATACATTTTATTGGTGTGTTTCCTGTCCAACGCACGCTAACGCACGCAACGCATTTAAGGTATCAAATTACAAATCACACTTATTGGGTAATTAAGGGTATATATATAATTAAGGCTATATTATATAATTACTTATATATATATATATATATATATATATATATAATTAATTATGTATATATATATATATATATATATATACATATATATATATATATATATATATATATATATATATATATATATATATATATATATATATATATATATATATATATATATATATATATATATATATATATATATATATATATATATATATACGCGTTATTACGATAAAGGTTAGAAACTGAGAGGTCCCGATAATCTATTAATCAAATGTGTTAGTGAAATTACTATCATGGAAAATACATATTTTACACGTTCAGTGGTGTATATGTACTCAACTTGAAAATGGTATCGTTTTGATGGATGTCTAAAACGTTTCTGGGTCATTTAAAGAAATTCTCAAGGATGGTATACTGGCCACGTATTAAGTGGCCACCCCTGGGTAAGGATGGTATACTGGCCACGTATTGAGTGGCCAACCCAGAGTAATCTAGACAAGTGAACGGTTGGGGAAAAAACTTGAACGGCTTTTCGTTGAATAAAAATGCTCGAACTGCCATAATGTGTATATATTCACATGAATTATTGTGTACGATATCTATATGCCAAGTGCTACACCTTTTGATCGTGCTGTTTCGTAATGTGAATGCTTATATAACATTGACAATGACTTTCACGGACAGTTCATGCTCATCGTCACATTCAATTAATGTGTCATTATTTATTTAGTAGAAGACTCGTGCCGTTTGTTCACCTATTCAGAACTCATTATTTATGAGTAGGCTTATCCACTTATCCACTTATCCACTTATCCACTTATCCGTTCATTCATTCGTTCATATATTCATTCTTTCATCCATTCATTCTTTCATTCGTCTATGAATCAATACAATTTCTGACATCTAGCCCGCTTAATATTGAATATATTCTCTTAAAGTATATGTTGCAATTACCCATAGTTATATGGCTATATGGTCATATGGTAATCCGTCCGGTTTACAATTCGCTTTACGCATGTTAGTTCGTAATTTATAGGTGTGTGTAGTACGGATGTCAATTGAATTTGCCAGTCACATATTCTCCATAGTTTCACGAAATACGTAAATACGGATAGAACGGCCTCAACTGCAAAATTGTTTAACTTGTCACTAGAAGAAGGAATAGTTCCATCAGAATGGAAAGAAGCAAACATTACGCCACTATTTAAGAAGCGATCGAGGAACAAGCCAGAAAATTGCACACAAGTGAGTTTAACATAAGTTATATGTAAATTACTCGAAACTTTAAATAGAGACCACATGGTGGAATTCCTTGTAAAACATAATTTAATAAATACATCTCAACATGGGTTCCTAAAAGCAAGGTCATGTCTAACCAATCTCTTGTGTTGTTTTTTAAGAAATTACAAAGTGGGTAGATGACGGGTCACCAGTGGATGTTGTCTACTTAGATTTTCAGAAAGCTTTCGATAAAGTGCCACACCAAAGATTGATACTTAAACTAAAAGCCCATGGTATAGGTAATGATGTAATCAACTGGATAGAAAAGTGGCTTACACACAGAAGACAGAGAGTAATAGTAGACGGTGAGATTTCAAACTCGATCGGATCAGTATTAGGCCCTATACTGTTTTTAATATATATAAATGATCTAGAAGATGACATATCTAGCAAAGTACTCAAATTTGCTGATGACGCAAAAGTATTCAGAAACGGTTACAAATGATACAGATAAACAAAGTTTATAGGATGATCTAGATAAATTAGTTAAATGGTCAGAAAAATGGCAAATGTTATTCAATTTTGGGAAGTGCAAATGTATACACATAGGGCATGGAAACATGGACGAAGAATATAAAATGGGGGATGCTGTACTAGGTAGAACCACACAAGAAAAGGACTTAGGAGTAACATTTAGTGCTGACATGAAAGTTTCAGAGCAATGTGGGATTGCTGCTTCAAAAGGAAACCAAATTCTAGGGCTAATTAGGAGAACTATCATGTATAAGGAGAAACAGCTAATTGTACCCCTGTACAAAGCAATAGTTAGACCACATTTGGAATATTGTATTCAAGCATGGAGGCCGTATCGTAAAAAGGACATAGACAAGCTAGAAAGAATACAAAGAAGAGCAACCAAAATGATTCCAGAATTGAGAGACCTTAGTTATTAAAGTCGCTTATTACAATGTGGTTTAACAACACTAGATACCAGGAGACTAAGAGGAGACCAAATAGAAATATTTAAAATAGTGAACGGTTATGAGGATGTTGATAGGAATATGTTCTTCAAACTTAAAGAAGGCAGTAGAACCAGAGGACACAAAGCAGCATTAGTTAAGGAGCAGTGTAGGTTGGACATGAGAAAGTACTCTTTCTCACAGAGGGTGATAAATGAATGGAACAAACTGCCAAATGATTGTGTTAATGCTAGTAGTGTGAATATGCTTAAAAATAGAATTGACAGATATTTGATAAGGGTGGGCTACACATAGATGAGAAAATTGTTGGACTCTCGATAAGACAATGGCTTCCTTGTCCACTTTGCTATCTGGAACTTGTTGTTTGGGATGACAATCTTGTTAAACTGGCCCTACTTATATACGGATATAATGACCCTACTTATATACGGCTAGAATGGCCCTACTTATATACGGATAGAATGGCCCTACTTATATACGGATAGAATGGCCCTACTTATATACGGATAGAATTGCCCTACTTATCAGTTGCATACGTTATTTCAAAGAAGCCAATTTACGTTTTACATGCGATGAAATCTAGACATCTAAGAACAGTTATAACTCAACAGGGAAAATACCAATAATTTTACTGTCGGTGTACGTTTAAGAACGAGCCGGTGGAAAATCACTAATGGAAGCCAGGAAATACACTTGAGGGTCTCAACCTTAGTGCTACTTATCTTGGTTAACCTCCCATCAATTTTGAGAGTGCACCTCCCACCGGCCCACCTGCCAGCTCCTACTAACCCCACCTCCCACCAACCCCATCTCCCACTAACCTCACATCCCACCAACCCCATCTCCCACCAACCCCACCTCCCACCAACCCCATCTCCCAGCTCCCACTAACTCCACCTCCCACCAACCCCATCTCCCACCAACCCCATCTCCCACCAACCCCATCTCCCAGCTCCCACTAACTCCACCTCCCACCAACCCCATCTCCCACCAACCCCACCTACCATCAACCCCATCTCCCACCAACCCCACTTCCTTGAGAGGGAGAAGGAGGTTTTACGCGCCATTGTCGGTGAACATATTATTGTTTCATCGTGTTTTCCAGTTGAGTGGTGAATAGTGAAACACCAGAGAACAAAGTAGCCACACAACAATGTTGAGCGTAGAGCGTAGCATGGGTTTGTATGAAGAAGGTAATTGATAATATATTATGTATGTTTGTTAACAATTCCATCGATATCTTTGACGCCCTTTTGCGCAAAATATTGATGGTTTTAGAAATCGCGTTTATGACAATGAAAATTATTTGCATTGTACATAATCAATGTAGTTAATGAACTCAGTTGTCTAAATATACAAGGACGCTTTATTGTGTACAATGGTGATTTTAGATCCCATTCATGTATATGTAATTATTTATTATTATATTGTTGACCACATATTTTAAAGTATTAATTTGTTTTTACATATTTTGTATATTTTTTAACTGATGTATATTTTAACTTAACTTTAAGCTAGTTTATTCTTAATGCATATTCGTATGTATATATGTTTTTTGCATGAAATTATTCGTATTCTTATATTTGTATCAAGTTAAACAAATGTCCGCTACTTACCAGAATTCACCGTCTTCTTCAAACACAAGCTCAAGTCTTGTGCGTTCGTTCTTCGTCACCAGCTCCCACTCGGGAGACCTGAAGATGTACGTGGTCATGAGTTCTCCTCTGCCCTCTAAATGAACTATCATAGCAAATATAATAATTAATAACTTATCATATATGCGAATGATTGACCTCAACATTATATTATATGCAGACACAATGAAATAGTTCAAGCACGTATTGATGAATAGACCAAATGCACATTTCTACCAGCTCACGTTATCCAATGTTAAGTAACACAAACCGACACGACAGAACACCAAAACAACGACAAGAACGATAAATACATAGAGCAATGACAAGATAAACATATAGAACAATGACAAGATAAACATATAGAACAATGACAAGATAAACATATAGAACTATAAATAAGATAAACACATAGAACAATGACAAGATAAACACATAAAACAATGACAAGATAAACACATAGAACAATGACAAGATAAACACATAAAACAATGACAATATAAACACATAGAACAATGACCTTGATGTTCTATGTTACTTGCAGTGTTTAAGCATTCATTGATGAATATCATCAGGAACCTCCTTCACTGGCAGAATAATTCTGTGTTTGACCCGAGTTTTGGGGAATGAACTGTACACATTTAATAGTAGATGTCATCTTGGCCTAGATCAGACCATTCATTTGGCGACCGCAAGACTGTCATTTGACGTAACAACTACCACATACTGCGTGCAACACAGCGAACCTTCAACAAACAGCCTCATTACTTACTATTCCGCACCAACACTGAACATAAAACAATACAAACCCCTCGCTAAATATGCTGCGATAAAAAGAAGACAAAAAAGACAAACTCGTTGTTGAATCTGCTGCGATAAAAAGAAGACGAAACAAGACAAACCCGTCGCTAAATCTGCCGCGATAACAGGAAGACGAAACAAGACAAACATATCGATTAATCTGCTGTGATAAAAAGAAGACGAAACAAGACAAACCCGTCGCTGAGTCTGCCGCGATAACAGAAAGACGAAACAAGACAAACCCGTCGCTGAATCTGCCGCGCCACTCTCCCCGCCCGACCGGGTTACGGAGACGGATCATGTCGAGTTTGTTCGGCCAGAAGACGCTGCTGATGGAAGCGACGCTCGACGTCAACGTGATGCTCTTCACGGCCGTCACGGCGTACCAGTGGCCTTTAACGAGGCCTGACTCCAGCTCTGTACACTCCTCCACAGTCTTCACCTGCAGCCGCGACGCCTACTTCAACACAGTCGTATTGGTGAAGGAATATATACTATGTAGACGTACATTCGCTTTCATCGAGACGGACACACGCACGCAAAACACGCAAGCACGCACGCAAAACACGCAAGCACGCACGCAAAACACACAAGCACGCATGCACAAACACAGTCACAAGTACATTTTGTCTTAAAGGTTGTTTCAAAGGGAAATCAAACAGTCTTACAAACTTCAGGCTTCTCTGGGTTTTAATAATAAGGTCGAAAGGGGGGTCGGTATCGTCTCAAGATGTGCATCTTACTATAAAGATCAGATAACGTTATGACCTTTGGTATATGCTCGAATTTATTTATGTAACGACCTTCGATGTAAACGCGACACACGGTGTCTGTACCAACAATGTAAAACGACCAAACATCTTAATATCGTACTTGTGTAGGTCTACTTGTGTAGGAAAACATTTTGAATTGGCTGCATGCTACTATTAATTTTCACACAGAAACCCATGTTAAAACTGAGTAAGGCAATTTCACACTACACGCAAAATTACTATTTGGTTTTAATAAAACAAAATGTGCAATACAACAATTTTATTTCTGTGTAATTAACGTTGAAAGTGTTTCCCATCATTTGTCGCACAGATAAACTGGCTTTTGTTCTTGTACACCTGGTTCCGTCCATCACAACCAACAACTGGATATTTAAATCTGGGCGCAGTACAAGAGTCATAGTAGGCACAAATATGTCAAAAGAGGGTACCATGTGAATACATTGTCACTATCACGTCAATACCATGTCACTGGCACATTATTCGTCAATCATCACCCAGAAGTAGAGTCATGATATGTTCCCAAGTGTCTTACCGGGATGCCGGTGCACATGAGCGAGCCCGTCTGGTGGGCTCGCAGGACAACTTTAAAGAAGTTCTTCTGTTTGACCTCGTCATCTTGGTAGCCGTAGTCGCTCGACGCCACGACCTCTGTGACCCCGCCCGTGAAGTCTTCGAGAGCCTCCCCGCCGGTACCACCCTCCATCGCATTGTATGACCCGCACGCCCTGCAGACGACGGACGACACTACACGGGCTCATCATATCGCATACATAGTTACAGGTCAGTGCTTCCAGCAGCGTTATTTGACGCTATGACCGGGTTGGTGACATTCGCACAGATAAATAGCCACAACATTCCATTCTGCGAAAATCGTGGTTATTTATATAACACACACACACGCACGCACGCACGCACGCACGCACGCACACACGCACGCACGCACGCACACACACACACACACACACACACACAAACACTAATTCGATTAACTCAATTAAATTAATTTAATTCAATTAATTAACTTTCTAGAAAATCACAAATTAATTTAATTTAATAAATTAACTTTATTGGAGGTAAGAGATTAATTTAATTTAATAAAAAAATGAACTTTCAATTAACTTTTTATTGGGTATATTGTTTTATGCAATCCGGTGTTGACTGCCACTGACTTGCTGTCAGGCGTAAGATTTGATGATCATAGTGCCCATTAGACACAGCCTGTGCTTTCAAGTTTTAGAGACATTTGTGCAATGTAATTATATTTCATTAACTTGTTAGCCCCCCCCCACCGTAGCATATAGTGGCTTCTTGTTTGTATTGTTATTTTGTATGGGAATTGTTGGGAGTAATTTTCTTGGGGGTAGTGGCTTCCATGGAGCCCACAAGACATGTTTGTATGGGTGGCAAGTGCAGTGACCATCTGGTAAAACAAACCAATCATATTATGTCTTCTACAGCTGAATAGTGGGATTATGGGATAGCGACAATCTTTGAAGACCTGTTTTTCCACCTGTATTTCTGCTCACCATGTCTAAGCCGCGTGTGTATGAAGAATTTGACCTCCCATTCAACATGGTAATTTAATTGAAGTTAATTGAAATGTGTTGTTAATTGATTGAACGTTGTTAATTTAATTGTTAATTTACTTTAATAATTTTAAGGTTATTTTAATTTAATTGACCTGATAAATGTGTGAGGTTAATTTAATTAAATTTAATTGGGAATATTATGAGCACAAATATATATATATATACACACACACACACACACACACACACACACACACACACACACACACACACACACACACACACACACACACACACACACACACACACACACACACACACACACACACACACACACACACACACACACACACACACACACACACACACATATATAGTCCGAGCACCTACTTAGCATAGGCCTTCTCGAGGAGCGCGCTCCAGAACTCGTTCTCGGCCGTCGAGTGGACGAAGACGAGGTGCCCGTTGTTGGTGGGCAGGAAGTCGTCGACGACGATGTCCACCCAGTCACCGTAGCGCCACAACTGGAAGTGGAAGATGCCGGCGTAGTCGTCAGGGTGCGCCAAGTCCCATTCCTGGGCGCGGGCGTCAGGGATCACCTGGAAGGAAGAGATCTATGACAATAAGACGACGCTTACTATAAGCACATGTAATAATTCGCATCTATAATAATTTAGTTTGTTCTTTTCCTTTACTAAATACGAATTATTGTGTGATAATGATAATGCGGTTAATATTCATATAACCATTGCTTTCATTACATTATTTGTGTTATTATTTCTTTTATTTTTTCGACGAAACCCCCAGGCGGGAAATGGCACGTATCTTGTTGAGGTTGTCTGGCGGCCGGCGAAGCACGAACCAACAGTCCTGGAGACTCGAACCAACAGTTACCTTGTTGAAGATGTCCCGGCGAGACACGAACCAGCATTTACCTTGTTGATGATGTCCCGGCGACTGGCGAGACAGGAGCATGCCGCCACGAACCAGCAGTTGCCGATGCGACCCTGCACGAAGTCGTTCCGACTCGGACCCTCAACGAAAAACCGCGGATTGTCGCAAATGTCCTGATACATTCCAAGCAAAAGCAGTATATATAAAAGCACATTTAATTAATCCTATTTATTATCGCCGAAGTGTCGATAAAACTGAGCGAGCATTACTTCGGCAGACAGAAACATAATGACTAGATACATTGATCTTTCTCCCCATATAGTGTGTTCCCACCCATCTTTCTACTTACTGATATCATTCTCCCTTCCCCATATATTATATTCTCACCCATCTCTCTACTTATTGCAATCGTTTTCCCTTCCTCATATAGTGTATTCTCACCCATCTCTCTACTTATCGAGACCGTTTCCCTTCCCCATATAGTTTATTCTCACCCATCTCTCTACTTATCGAGATCGTTTCCCTTCCCCATATAGTGTATTCTCACCCATCTCTCAACTTATTGAGATCGTTTCCCTTCCCCATATAATGTATTCTTACCCATCTCTTTACTTATTGAGATCGTTCTCCATTCCCCATATAATGTGTTCTCACCAATCTCTACTTATTGAGATCGTTTTCCCTTCTCCATATAGTGTGTTCCCACCCATCTCTCTGCTTACTGAAATCGTTCTCCCTTCCCCATATAGTGTGTTCCCACCCATCTCTCTGCTTACTGAAATCGTTCTCCCTTCTCCATATAGTGTGTTCCCACCCATCTCTTTGCTTACTAAAATCGTTCTCCCTTCCCCATATAGTGTGTTCCCACCCATCTCTCTGCTTACTGAGATCGTTCTCCCTTCCCCATATAGTCTGTTCCCACCCATCGCTCTGCTTACTGAAATCGTTCTCCCTTCCCCATATAGTCTGTTCCCACCCATCGCTCTGCTTACTGAAATCGTTCTCCCTTCCCCATATAGTGTGTTCCCACCCATCTCTTTGCTTACTAAAATCGTTCTCCCTTCCCCATATAGTGTGTTCCCACCCATCTCTCTGCTTACTGAGATCGTTCTCCCTTCCCCATATAGTCTGTTCCCACCCATCGCTCTGCTTACTGAGATCGTTCTCCCTTCCCCATATAGTGTATTCCCACCTATCCCTCTGCCTACTACAAGAATCGTGCCATTATAACCTGACTGTGTTAGGTAAGGTCCGCATTATAACCCTCGTAGACGGTGCTGGGCAAAGTCCGCATTACAACCCAACTGGATAGTGGGGCTCAAGTCCGCATTACAATCCAACTGGATAGTGCGAGTCAAAGTCCGCATTACAACCCAAGTGGACAATTATGTACAAGGTCCGCACCTTCGGTCGTTTCCAGACTATATTGTGCACCCATCTATGAGTAAGAGACAACGCAGCTGGGTGTGGTGGGAAAAGGGGATCTTCAAATAGTTGATGACTTTTCGTCATTTTCTTCTTTAGCGTCTTGTAGTCCTGTCCCAGGAAGGGGAGTGGCTTGGAGAACGTTCCCCGCATGACGCCGATAACGTGGACGCCCCCGGCCGGGTCAGACTGCACGCGGCGCGCTAACTCTGGAACAGCGGCAACGGGCACTTCAATAGCACCTGCTTCTGTTATACGTTGTTTGTTAAAGTGTTTAAAGCTGCCTCGACTCTTGTCCCATGGGTCAGGCCGGCTTAGTTCAATAGTGTCAGTAATATATGCAAGCTGATTTAGTTCAATAGAGTCAGTGATATGTGCAGGCTGGTTTAGTTAAATAATGTCAGTAATATGTGCAGGCTGGTTTAATTCAATACTGTCAGTAATATGTGCTGGCTGGTTTATTTAAACAGTGTCAGTAATATGTGCAGGCTGGTTTAGTTCAATAGTGTCAGTAATGTGTGCTGGCTGGTTTATTTAAATAGTGTCAGTGATGTGTGCAGTTAGTTTAACAAGAGTGGGTACTTTAGTTAAAATCATCAAAATAATTTACTTTGAGCTCAGTTACCTGAGGATATAAAAGTTCATTATTATTATTGCTAGTGTTATTATTATTATTATTATTATTATTAAAGATAAAGGTAAAGGTGAGGTTATTATATAAAGCGACATGCAGCCATTATGCTCAAACCGCTTTACAATTCACCATCTGACAGACCTGGTCATTCGACTTCTCTAGGAAACATTCAGCCACACTGCAATTACTACATATATATCACTACTTTCTCTTGCCAGGTACTCATTTATACGGTTGAGAGAAATGGAGCAATGTGGCGTGACAGAAACAGCAGGTGTGATCGAACTCCGGTTCTCTCGATTGAGTCCGGCGCTCTACTGCCCTAACTCTGGTTCTCTTGATTGAGTCCGGCGCTCTACTGCCCTAACTCCAGTTCTCTCGATTGAGTCCGGCGCTCTACTGCCCTAACTCTGGTTCTCTAGATTGAGTTTGGCGCCCTACTGCCCTAACTCTGGTTCTCTCGATTGAGTCTGGTGCTCTACTGCCCTAACTCTGGTTCTCTCGATTGAGTTTGGCGCCCTACTGCCCTAACTCTGGTTCTCTCGATTGAGTTTGGCGCCCTACTGCCCTAACTCTGGTTCTCTCGATTGAGTCCGGTGCTCTACTGCCCTAACTCTGGTTTTCTCGATTGAGTCCGGTACTCTACTGCCCTAACTCTGGTTCTCTCGATTGAGTTTGGCGCCCTACTGCCCTAACTCTGGTTCTCTCGATTGAGTCCGGTGCTCTACTGCCCTAACTCTGGTTCTCTCGATTGAGTCCGGTACTCTACTGCCCTAACTCTGCTTCTCTCGATTGAGTTTGGCGCCCTACTGCCCTAACTCTGGTTTTCTCGATTGAGTCCGGTGCTCTACTGCCCTAAGTTGCCAAGTTAACTTGCGAAAGTATAACTAGCTTAAGTCATAGTATAACAGAAGTGGAGCAACGTGTGCCTTGTTTCGTCGAATTTTGACTATAACATAATTTAATAGTTTGTCCAATGATTGCATCAAAAGTAAATAACACATTTTCACAAACTAGCCAGCGTGTCGATAGTAGACCCATAGGTTTAATTTATTGTGTATTATAAAACGTGACGAGCGAAACACTGAATTGTGGAAGCAGACGTGACGTCGTTAAGAATGTACCATCACCAACGAGTGAATGGACGGCGATACTTGGACTGGGACAAGTGAACGGAAGGCGACGCCTGGGCTGGGACAAGTGAACGGAAGGCGACGCCTGGGCTGGGACGAGTGAACGGAAGGCGACGCCTGGGCTGGGACAAGTGAACGGAAGGCGATACTTGGACTGGGACGAGTGAACGGAAGGCGATACTTGGACTGGGACAAGTGAACGGAAGGCGACGCCTGGGCTGGGACGAGTGAACGGAAGGCGACGCCTGGGCTGGGACGAGTGAACGGAAGGCGACGCCTGGGCTGGGACGAGTGAACGGAAGGCGACGCCTGGGCTGGGACGAGTGAGCGGAATATGTTAACGTGTTAATTCGAAATCAATGTACACAGTTCAATTGTCTTCAGTTTTGCATTCAATCAATACAACAAATAAATGTAATATGGTATAAAGTCTTACACAAACAATTTGCATAGATTATGAACAAAATCGCACGTTTCCCTTACCATAAGATATCTAGCGACCGAAAAAGCGCTTGCTTTGTGCAGTATTCCGCTGCGTGGCACGTCACTCACGCAGTGTCAGACGGAAACAGGTGACATTCTGTCTCCTCGATGTCGTCCGCATGACTGTCACAACACGCACGGCAGTGTCGTCGTCCTTTCAATCTGATGAAGACAAACTGGAGTATGTCAACGATAACACACGATATGTTTTGCGATAATACTATGTAGTATTTGAAGACAGCGATAATAACTTTGGAGTAATAGTGCAAGACTGCGATAATAACTGGGTAGTAATAGCACAAGAGAGCGAGAATAACAATGTCGTAATAGCGCAAGACAGCGATAATAACTGGGTAGTAATAGCATAAGAGAGCGGGAATAACAATGTCGTAATAGCCAAGACAGCGATAATAACTGGGTAGTAATAACACAAGAGAGCGAGAATAACAATGTCGTAATAGCGCAAGACAGTGAGAATAACATTAATGTTGCTCCAATCAAGAAGCAGCAAACATCAAATAGAAATTCCTAAGTAGTATTGTATGCAAAACGATGTTATCTTGTCTTTGTCTTCCCTCACCCCTGACAGTATTGTCCTGTTGATATCCTCACATAGCTACCCGAGGATGAATAGACTCCAGGACAACACGCAAAGGAAGAATTATTTCTCCCAGCCGTGGAGAAGTACTCTTGAAAACGATGAAGTTTGCTAATGAAATCATCCAACACGCTGAGTAGAGTATTACGGGACGATGTTACCAGAGCGTATATTCAGCGGTCCTCCACGCAACGTCTGACCGTAGTGTTCCCTCTGACTCAGCAGTGGCGTACATCTAGGCATTGTTGTCCATGCCTACACCAATTAAACAGACTCCCAGCAGTGAAGGACATCGAACCTATAAATACATGTCATATCGCTATTGGTCATGGTGCTGAATATTTAGCAGGTAGTTGGTTAATTTAGTTTCGGAAAATTTATGTTCATATCTGTACCAAAGTTAACAATTCTCTCATATCGTATGACGTCATTTCCTTTTAATGACGTAGTAAATTTTGTTGCGCTGGTGGCCAAATTAATGACGTCTGTCTTTCATTTGTTAATTAGTTTAAATTATAATCTAGTTTTACTTGAAAACGTTGATAGCTTAGTTTTTTATGTCCTATATTTGAAATAAATTAGAATAAATATGTGTCATATTAAGTATATAGATTTTTTATGTTTGCCGTTTCCACGTGACGAACGGTGGTCATAAAAGTATAATATGTATGTATGTATGTATGTATGAATGTATGAATGTATGTACGTATGTACGTGTGTACGTGTGTACGTATGTACGTATGTACGTATGTACGTGTGTACGTATGTACGTATGTACGTGTGTACGTGTGTACGTATGCACGTATGAACGTATGAACGTATGTACGTATGTATATATGTATGTATGTATGTAAGTATGTATGTATGTACGTGTGTATGTGCATGGTTGTATATATAGGGGAAGATTCGGTAGTATGAGCCACTTTTCAACATTGATATTCTGGAGCCGTATGACGAGTTATTTGGTGTGTGTAAAATTGACATAAAAGTGGTAGACTATTGGTATGGGCATTACTTCACATGTGGGTTGTTTACATTACTTCACACGTGCGTTGTTTACATTACTTCACATGTGGGTTGTTTACATTACTTCACACGTGCGTTGTTTACACTACTTCACATGTGGGTTGTTTACATTACTTCACACGTGGGTTGTTTACATTATTTCACGTGTGGGTTGTTTACATTACTTCACACGTGGGTTGTTTACATTACTTCACGTGTGGGTTGTTTACATTACTTCACACGTGGGTTGCTTACATTACTTCACACGTGGGTTGTTTACATTACTTCACACGTGGGTTGTTTACATTACTTCACACGTGGGTTGTTTACATTACTTCACACGTGGGTTGTTTACATTACTTCACGTGTGGGTTGTTTACATTACTTCACATGTGGGTTGTTTACATTACTTAACACGTGGGTTGTTTACATTACTTCACATGTGGGTTGTTTACATTACTTCACACGTGGGTTGTTTACATTACTTCACACGTGGGTTGTTTACATTACTTCACACGTGGGTTGTTTACACTTCACATGTGGGTTGTTTACATTACTTCACACGTGGGTTGTTTACATTACTTCACACGTGGGTTGTTTACTTTACTTCACACGTGGGTTGTTTACTTTACTTCACACGTGGGTTGTTTACTTTTTTCAATGAGGACGAGGAGAACATTTTTTCCAAATGACTCATATTACATTAAGCGTTGGAAATATGAGCATGGCCCGTGGATACTATGGGTATGAGTGATTATGTTAACAAAGATGATCCTAGAAGAGTCATAGCTTAACCCAATACAAGAGTCATTACTGAACATGAGTACACGAACGCGTGCACTCACAAGGTACGCACACATGCACAAACGCACTCACTCACCCACCCACCCCCACAAACAACACATGCGAATCATTACTCAACATTGGCATACACTCACACACACACACACACACACACACACACACACACACACACACACACACACACACACACACACACACACACACACACACACACACACACACACACACACACACACACACACACACACACACACACACACACGCCCACACACACTCATTACCCAATATAGACACAAACACATACACACACGCACATGCACACATTCGTATTCCCTGGATGGTATGTGACACATGCTACCCAGAAGGTAATCTAGTTCTCTTTTTGCCTCTAGGTGGGAAATAATAATGAATAATGAACTCATCGAAAAACGCAATTTATGTGGATATAGATCGCACGTCTATGATCTATATGCATTCATCCAACATGCGGAAATCGTAAGAAATGTTGTTAAATGTTATTCACGTACATATTTCTACTTTGTGAAGTCTTACCATTGCAAACAGTGGCTGAGTCGTCTGCCACACTCCTTAGTTCAGCAATTAATCGCCAGATGACAACATATGGTGTACCATTTCTAAGTTATGGAAGTGATGAAATGAAAAATTGTAAAAATGGTCCGTCTCTACATACTATAACATTAGGCAATTTAACGATCAAAGTTAATTCTTTCCACAATTTTAACAAATGTACGCACTTTTTATTGAACCGATTGCACATATCACTATTCACACACAGCATATTTGAATATCAATGAACCCGATTCACGATGAGCTAAGTTAATTGATCAGGGAGGTTTACCTTAAACAATATACATAATGTTAAGTTAGTTGTAACAAGTGTTTTCGTGAAGACACTTCTACCGAACTTGTCAAACGTCAACACAAAGCGAAGCAAGGTGCACGAGTGCACGTGTGCACGTGTGCATTATCGTGAGAGGTATTATGTTAGTGGTGCCGTTTGTGGTCGTGTTTCCGTACAATCATGTTCTCTGACATGAAGTATTTCCGTACAATCATGTTCTCTGACATGAAGTGTTTCCGTACAATCATGTTCTCTGACATGAAGTGTTTCCGTACAATCATGTTCTCTGACATGAAGTGTTTCCGTACAATCATGTATTCTGACATGAAATATATCTGCTAACATCTTGACCGTCCAAAAGTGTTTTAATGAACAACATAAACAAATATTACAGTTTCTGTTTCGGGGCGAATAACGTGTTTACATTCCAAGCTAAACGGCAAGATCAATACTCATCAACCTGTACCAGTCGAATTACATTTTAATCTTTCTGACACATTTAGGCAGTCAATATATATATATATATATATATATATATATATATATATATATATATATATATATATATATATATATATATATATATATATAACTATATATATATATATATATATATATATATATATATATATATATATATATATATATATAATGCTACATGTAGCATTATTTTATCATAAACACTATCAGATTTTGTAACTTTAAAGTGTCTTCATAAATTGATGTGTGCCAAATCCGCACCGGTCTCCCCTAGAGTCCGTCAGACTCGTCAATGTGGCGTCTCGCCGCAGTAAACCACGTAACGGTGTGCATTATTCAACACGCCGCCGACTCAGTCGGTCGGTCGGCTGCCTGTACATAATTGATTCGACGATAGCGCTGCGTCGCCCGTCAGCGGACAAACGTCTGTGACATCTAATCGATACACGTGACAAACGTCGACGCGACGACACGACCCAGTGCATTCTCTGGCACACGGCAGCATACACACCCACGAGTCGGTTACCGGGCTGCTAACGCACGACCACTTAGAGCAGAGAAGCGTCCCGGAGACACCGAGCCTGCACCAGACGCCAGGACCCACTCCAAGACATGTCTATCCTCCTGACGGCCGGCAAGAATGCAGTCAGATCGAAACCAAGCAAAGGGAAAAAAAAGAAAAAGCCAGCGGCAGCAGCCGTCGTTACTAGGTACGTGACGCGTCTTCATCATCGCCGTTATTAGATACGTGTATCTTCTTCATTATCATCGTTACTAGGTAGGTCTAGCGTATTCATTATCGCTGTTACTAGGTACGTATAGCGTATTCATTATCGCCGTTACTAGGTACGTGCAGCGTATTCATTATCGCAATTACTAGGTACGTGTAGCGTATTTATTATCGCCATTACTAGGTACCTATAGCGTCTTCGTTGTTGTCGGTGGCCCCGTGTGACTACGACAAGCGTTGCCGGCGAAACGGTTAGCGCGGTGACAAACGGTTTCGTACGTCCGCATATGCTGAGACTAGTTGGAATGTTAAATATTCCCTGGCGGACTGCACCGGAAACATGTCGATGACGATGACGTCAATAAAACGTCACGGAACGTTACGCTTGAGTTGCGTTCAATCAACTTGGCCCCCAATGCAAAGTTAAATTGTGTTGCTCATCCACGTAACTGGCGGTTGACGTTGTCATTAGACGGCAAGTAACGTTGTCATTGGACAGCAGGTGTCATTGGACAGCAGGTGTCGTTGTCATTGGACAGCAGGTGCCGTTGTCATTGAATGGCAGGTGTCCTTGGCAATGGACGGCTGGTGTCGTTGACATTGGACTGTGGGTGTCGTTGTCACTGGACGGTAGGTGTCGCTGCCATTGGACGGCTGGTGTCGTTCTTACTGGACGGAAGGTGTCGTTGCGAATGGACGGCTGGTGTCGTTGACATTGGATTGTGGGTGTCGTTGTCATTGGACGGCAAGTGCCGTTGTCAATGGATGGCAGGTGTCGCTGTCATTGGACGGCAGGTGTCGTTGTCATTGGACGGCGGGTGTCGTTGTCACTGGACGGCAGGTGTCGTGTTCATTGGACTGCAGGTGTCGTTGTCAGTAGACGGCAAGTGTCGTTGTCACTGGACGCCAGGTGTTATTGTCATTAGATAGCAAATGTCGTTGTCATTGGATGGCAGGTGCATTAACATTGAAAGGCAGGTGTCGTTGTCACTGGACGGCAGGTGTCGTGTTCATTGGATTGCAGGTGTCGTTGTCATTAGACGACAAGTGTCGTTGTCACTGGACGCCAGGTGTTATTGTCATTGGATAGCAGATGTCGTTGTCATTGGATGGCAGGTGCAGTTATCATTGAAAGGCAGGTGTCGTTGTCACTGGACGGCAGGTGTCGTGTTCACTGGACTGCAGGTGTCGTTGTCATTAGACGGCAAGTGTCGTTGTCACTGGACGCCAGGTGTTATTGTCATTGGATATCAGATGTCGTTGTCATTGGATGGCAGGTGCAGTTATCATTGAAAGGCAGGTGTCGTTGTCAATGGACAGCTGGTGTCGTTGAAATAGGACGGTGGGTGTCGTTATCATTGGACGGCTTGTGTCGTTGTCATTGGACGGCAGATGTCGTTGTCATTGTCGTTAGACGGGAGGTAGTAAGTGTCTTCACAGTGTTTCACTGGTGGTCATTGCAACACGCACACGCACACGCACACGCACACGCACACGCACGTTGCCTCAGTGCAATGACAGCGGTAGATATATATATATATATATATATATATATATATATATATATATATATATATATATATATATATATATATATATATATATATATATATATGAATGAACACCTTTCGCGCATTTATTGTAGCGTGGCCAAAATCTTCCCTGATAATTCGAGTTTGTGTTGGCATGAACAAGTCTGTTGTGGGTGAAGTGAAAAGCGCTTTGAAAGGTTCCAATAACCGGACATAGCAGACAGAGCGCTCGAGAAAGCCAGAACGTGTCTCCTCCTAGACAACACCGTGTCACGAATCTCACTTATCTGCTCGAGCGCGTCAATAATGCGCGTCGACATATGGCATTAATGCTCAGGTGCGTCTAATAAATCGGCGACGTTTTTTTCCCATGTTATTATTGTGTGCGTTTATAGCAGACACCGATTTATTTCTTCAAATACATTACGTGGCGGACGTTGCCGGATACATCATTTATCGCCGTCTCGCGTATTTGTTATTCGTCGCTTCGGTAAAAGTGTGCATATGGAAAATGAACATCGATGTTTCTAACAATAGAAACTGCTTCTATTTCCACTCTTCGTGGCACCGTTCGACATCAACGTTCTGGTTATGTGGATGTGTTTCGTGATTGAAGATGTCTTATTATGATCTACATTCCCTTATTTCCTTATTGTTTCATTATCTATTATGTGGTTGGTTTCGGCCAGAACTGCAGATATCGTGGACAAGTTAGGGAAAGTGTCGCAACTGACACGAGTGTGACAAACCAATGGTGTACTGTGTCTGGTGACAACGTGATGTCTGGTTACATGATATTTGTGATATGATTGATTGAGTGATTCAACATAGTAGGCTAAAACAAACTATAGCAATGTTACTCCCACCTCTTAGATTAACGCTGCGTCTCAACAACTATAATGTACACCGACGTTACGTTTTAATAATATCTTGAAAAAAGTATTTTATTTTACGTTTTTATTTCACCCAAGACGACTTGCCAGAATCGCTAGACTCGCCTAAAATAATAATTGCGGTTGAATGTTGAGTGGACGCTGTACAATATGTCGATGCTACTCACCCGTGGCTTATTGTGGCTGCACGAGAACACGAGGGCACTGGAACACAGGGTGTCGAACATGTGTGTGTGTGTGTGTGTGTGTGTGTGTGTGTGTGTGTGTGTGTGTGTGTGTGTGTGTGTGTGTGTGTGTGTGTGTGTTTGTGTGTGTGTGTGTGTGTGTGTGTGTGTGTGTGTGTGTGTGTTTGTGTGTGTGTGTGTGTGTGTGTGTGTGTGTGTGTGTGTGTGTGTGTGTGTGTGTGTGTGTGTGTGTGTGTGTGTGTGTGTGTGTGTGTGTGTGTGTGTGTGTGTGTGTGTGTGTGTGTGTGTGTGTGTGTGTGTGTGTGTGTGTGTGTGTGTGTGTGTGTGTGTGTGTGTGTGTGTGTGTGTGTGTGTGTGTGTGTGTGTGTGTGTGTGTGTGTGTGTGTGTGTGTGTGTGTGTGTGTGTGTGTGTGTGTGTGTGTGTGTGTGTGTGTGTGTGTGTGTGTGGTGCATATTTGACCTCATAGCTTTACCTAAATGGTATTACAACTATAATTGACAATGGTTAGTCCACTACAATGTTACATCAGAGGAACTGTTCAGATGTGTCCTGCACAGTTTTCTGAGTGTGGTGTACGGTAGAAATATATTTATTGGCATTCATTATTAAAACCAATGTGTTCCAGCTCGGTCAAATACTTTTATAAGTATTTGAATACGATTACTTTCAGAAGTGTTTTAATAGGAATACAAATTTGAAATAGTTCGACGTGTTAATGAGACAGGGGAGGAAATAACAACACCTAGTTAACTGAGATCCCGGGACGCGTGTTGAACGGGTACGTCACGTGACTAAGCAGTCTAAGAACAAGGACAAGTGAAATTTAGCGTTTATTTCTCAAAAGATTAAATGCGTCGTAGATCAAACCAATCGTGTTCGCTTTTCTATTCAATGTATGATTGCTTCAGCTGTATATATTTAAGACATTCTTCCAGTATTTGGTTCTTTCACTTATTACGATCTTCATTCAGCTGCCAAGTTGAAGCGTCCTATCAAGATATTCTTTTCTTTTCACTCAACCTCCATCAATCTGTTCTATTCCCTGCTATAGAAAGTTCCACCTCGCTAGCCTTTCTCGCACAATCTTTCTCCATATCTAAATCTCAGCGTTTCCGATAAATTCATGTAATTGTTTCTTCAAGTCTACGTACAGTACACTCGATGTTAATACACGTGTTGTCTCTAGTCTTCTGTGGACTAATGTCACAAGCAGTGTTATATATAGTCTTCTGTGCGTTAGTGTCACGAGTAGTGTTGTCTCTGGTCTTCTTTGGATTAATGTCACAAGTAGTGTTGTTTCAACTATTCTATGCATTAGAGTCACGAGTAGTGTTGTCTCTAGTTTTCTGTGCGTTAATGTCACGAGTAGTGTTGTCTCTAGTTGTCTGTGCGTTATTGTCACGAGTAGTGTTGTCTCTAGTCTTCTGTGCATTAGTGTCACGATTAGTGTTGTCTCCAGTCTTCTGTGCATTAGTGTCACGAGTAGCTTACCGTTGTATTGCTGACGGTGGCTTTTCTCACTTGCTGACATGTCCGTCACACTTTCCGCCTTGTGCGCGTTGATGCTGTAGCGTGAGTTCCGGTCGTTGTCTTCTACCTTTACATTTCTATAAATTGATGCAATTAGATAATTACAATTTTCATTAATAACCAATGAACGTATTAAGCGACGACCAGTGTTGGCTTGTAGAAGAATATGTATTAAATTCTAATTCACGTTAACAGCAATTGGCACTGATGCATAGTGGCACCTAATGTACAAGCCGTGTCGACATCAACACTGCTACATTATTTATTGACTGTAGATATAACTTCCAAGTAGCACGGCTTGCTGCGTAGGTCAACCGTCGCCTTTGCACTGAACGCTCCTACTGACTGCAGTCGAATATCTTGCAAAACAACACCTAACTCTCAGTCGCAGTCTGTAAGACATTTGTATTGTATTTGTTTTATGCACTATAACGAAAACAAATATGAATGTACGGGTCGTTCCGTTCTGTTCCGTTCCGTTCTGTTCATAAACGTCGGTTCCCTGATACGGGAGTCAGTCCGAGGAGTCCCGGCTGCATCATGTGTCGATTCCTCGGGGGAATATCGGGCAATTGCAGACTTTCGTCAACCGAGCGCATACCGTCGTTCGAACCCTCCAAAGTGAGAATGAAAACACATTTCTTAATGTACGTAGAACGGGATATTGCCAGCGTATAGCTATTTTCGTACGTAAGCCTATTACTACCAATTACCGCCGTTTGTTTTTCATATTACGTAACGAAGACTAACTTTTATTGGTTGCGCTGATGCGTAGCTAAAGGAGATGCCATTGGTTGACATATCAACGCGTTACTATCTAATTCAACGCGTAACTATCGTCGCGTTTTCATTGGTTGATATATCAACGCGTTACTATTTAATTCAACACTTAACTATCGTCGCGTTTACGGCTCTATCGGTCTGCCATAGATACCGGGTTATCACCGCGTGCACGTCATCAAACACATCGTGATCACACAGGCCATGTCACTTCATGGTCTACAATTACTTCGGCGAGCACCAATGTTGTGGGTCATTACCATTGTAATTGTAATCAAAGTGCAATCGTTTACAGTACCAGCTGTAATCGTAACTGTAATCAAAATTGTCTTGATTTTTTTTAAGTGTGGGTTGTAATCGAAACGATTATCGGGAACACAAGTCTGGTCAGCCGCCATGTTGGTTTTATGCAAATTTGCCCATACCATCCCAGACATGCTCACTTCCGGCCCCCAACGACCCGCTGCCTGTTGTCGCATTCCATACATAAACACACGTGGAATTAAAACAGAGAGAACAAAAAATAACACATTTACTTCTACTGTTTATTAAGAACAACTAGCATTGAAA
Organism: Lamellibrachia satsuma; assembly: GCA_033239005.1. Classification (NCBI taxonomy): domain Eukaryota; kingdom Metazoa; phylum Annelida; class Polychaeta; order Sabellida; family Siboglinidae; genus Lamellibrachia; species Lamellibrachia satsuma. Next base: position 3,831,177 of record BSQZ01000059.1, on the reverse strand, counting down.
TGTGATAACACGAATACCAATGGTTTATTTTATAATGACATAGGTAGATTTAACGTGTTGGGTGAGCACAACTTGGGGCTGGAAGTTCAATATCTCGTCAACTATCGCCTCGAAACGAAAATCCCTTGTGTCTACTACAAACCTATAATGTAACAGTGTAGCTGTTGAGCAAATATCCCACCAATTGTTGACTATCCCACAACCGTGTAACTAATGATAACATGTCCCGAGGAATAGTGATGTAGTGATGGGGAAACTGGAGTAATAGTCATCGTACTCGAATTTATGTAATTTTAATCGACACTCTCTTGTATAGTGTCATTGCGAGTATCCCTTAGCAACCGCCGTCGTGCCTCGGTGTCGACGCGTAACCTGACACATGTCGTGCCAAGGCTCGCCGCCTCGTGCCTGTTGATGTACCGCGACTCGCTGCTAGAGTTGAAATGCGTGACCGCTTCATGTGTTGATTGATACCTGGTAGATCTGGGAGAGCGTGACACGAAATATTTCGCTTAACAGAATCTCTTTGCGCCAGAGCAGTTTGATTATATTAAGCGGCTGATTCAGTTGTCACCGTTTCAAGAAATTGGACTCAGAATGGCGTGGAAGTAAATGTACGTCAAACAAACAAGTTTTTATTTCGTCCATACTGAATTGCTGACAATAGCTACGCAATTTCGTAAATTGGTAAATATGGAACGAAAACATTCTTAGATATAGACAATAGTTAAGTAACTCTCGCTAGGGCTTGCAGCGGCTACATTAAACAATATTTAAGTTTACGCAATGTTTTATCATTTTACATGTACAGCGGGTTTTTTGCATCAAAAACACTTATGCATAGTCAAAAAGCCTTGGTAGTTTTCCAGAAAAATCTGTAATTTCGCGCTACAATGTACCGCATTTCGTTTCGCTTCTGTATCTACTAAGCGGCGTAGGTGATTCTGTTTAACGGCGCATTTTAACACAGCGGGAATAGGGAATGATTCCACCCAAGCCATTTAAACACAGCGGGAATAGGGAATGATTCCACCCGAGTCATCTAAACACAGCGGGAATAGGGAATGATTCCACCCGAGTCATTTAAACACAGCGGGAATAGGGAATGATTCCACCGAGTCATTTAAACATAGCGGGGATAGGGAATGATTCCACCCGAGTCATTTAAACACAGCGGGGATAGGGAATTATTCCACCCGAGTCATTTCAACACAGCGGAAATAGGGAATGATTCCACCCGAGTCATTTAAACACAGCGGGGATAGGGAATGATTCCACCCGAGTCATTTAAACACAGCGGGGATAGGGAATGATTCCACCCGAGTCATTTAAACACAGCGGGGATAGGGAATGATTCCACCCGAGTCATCTAAACACAGCGGGAATAGGGAATGATTCCACCCTAGTCATTTAAACACAGCGGGGATAGGGAATGATTCCACCCGAGTCATTTAAAAACAGCGGGGATAGGGAATGATTCCACCCGAGCCATTTTAACACAGCGGGAATAGGGAATGATTCCACCCGAGCCATCTTTATTCTACTAAACGACTGATTGTGTTAAGAAGAGTCCACTGTAATACAATCGTAATCACTTGATAACGTATATATAACAATCCAACTGGATGAACACATACCACGCATACGTGCCGGAAAATGCAAACACCGCTCAGCTCTGCCTAATATGGTTGTATTATCCCAGAGTGCATACTTTATGCCGTATAATTTGATGCGACGCTGCGCACAATCTACTCAAGGAATTTAAATTTTCAGTGTAAAATTCCAAGCAAGACCAATGCATGTAGTTTCTCTATCCCCGGTTTTGATTCTATATTAAAAGTTGCAATCTTAGAAACTACATTTAACGATATCAATAAAACAGCTCAGTTTTCCATTTTAATGTACCGTTCTCGTGTGGATGAACGCACGCGCGAGACAATGTGAAAAAACTGCAGACCAAATCAATAAATTATGTCTAGAATGGCCTCGTTTTCAACAAATACTATTTTTTTATTATAAAAAGGCGGGATATTTCGTCCATGAAAGTGGGAAAGCGGGAACAAAAACGATATTTCCCACCCGAAAGAGGTAATGATGACATCTATGTTAGTTACTTTATTTCAGAACAACTTTACTTCATAACCTGAACAGACTTTAAACTAGACTAATAATAAAGATTATCAACAAATAAGGATGACACCTCGATATTAATTATGAAACAATGATGTCGTTTTAAATAAGTGAGGCAACCGTATTATATTTAATTTGATTATATCCGGCCTGTGTACGTTTGAGACATACAGCTATGTATGTATACGATAATGCATCAACGTATCATATCTGATTGAATTTAGTGCTGCACTAGTGATGACTAGTTCAGTGTCAAAATTAACGCCCGCTTTCTGATATTGTGGTACGTTCTCTTCTCACTCACAGCGCTGCCCAGTGTTATCACTAACACCCGCCGTACGACATCGAATGTCGCGAACAAGCGATCGGAGAGGGCCATTCAGACACTCCTAAATCAATACTGCATGGAACTGTATCGATTGCGCAATTTGCTCAAATATAATGGACACCTGACTCGCCTTGCGCCAGTACGGACATGATCCGTTGTTCCGAAGTTAAATAACACAGAACATCGGCACTACTGCGACGCTATAATAGACTCCGTGTGACCTTCTAATTGTCACGTGTGGATCAGCACGTGCATTATTATTGCGTAACCCTGTGGCAGATTGCAGATAGGTTTTTATTGCAATTTAATGTGGTTGATCATTGTAAAACAATGATTGTACAGAGATGATGCACTTAATGCTTTGACTCTTTTCCCTGTTCCACATTTGTACATAGCGTTTTGCCTTAGTGTTTTTTTCTCTTTATGAAATGTTCAGTTGTTTACACAGGGTTTTTAGGACGGTATATTAAGTATTGGTGTGGGTGGAAAGACCCCACATATACGGTGTCAATGGTAAACCCTAGTCAGCAGTAATACAGTTAGTAGCGGGTGGCGGCCGGAGATAATTAAATAGTATCTTTATTAATGTTTGTTAGTCTGGCGCAATACATTTATGAATTGTAGATATTATGTGTACACGTCAGTTGGGAGCTGCTGTTCTTGCTGTGATGATGTATGTCGTATTGATGGTGAATGCTTGCATAATTGCTGGCACGTTGATTAATGAATTAAATTTAACTTATTTGGCCTATTTCACTCTTCAGTGGAATTGCGTTGTTATTCTGCATACAAACGATGTTTCGAGAATAAAATTTAATGTTAGCGATGGATAATGTTACATGTACCTGTTAAATGTAATCTTCCATTAAACAGTACCACATTTATATTTCGTACGATCTGCATTCGGAGTAGTGCCACCTCCTATTGGGCAAGGTCAAACTTACATTTGATGTGCAGATTCTGCGCATTTTTATTCCGTTTGATATACTCCTAATGTTTGTCAATAAATATATCAATTTCAATTGCATTGTGGATAGTGTTTGAATTGAAAGCGTGTCTAGAAACACAACAACGTTCGTTTTTGTTTGAAACTATGTTACGTATACTCAAGTGCACAGTTGCAATGACATAACAAGTTGTAAACAACAATGACGTCGCCCAGCCAACCAATCCTTGATACCACTCCGCAATTGTCAATTTAAAATTTATAATCAATTTGTGGCAGTGGTGATATGCTGAGTGGCGCATTGTCAGGGGGTGTGAACATGGGGATGACACACAACCGGCCTCGCAGTATTTGCCTCGTTCTCACAATTGTTGCCTCGTTCTCAGTTTTTTGCCCAGTTCTCAGTCTGTGCCTCGTTCTCACAGTTTTGCCTCGTTCTCACAGTCTGAGTCTCGGTCTTTGGTCTGGACTTTGGTCTTTGGTCGGTCTGGTCTTTGTATTCGAGAAAGAGTGGTTCAGTATAGTGTGACTGTTGTTAATTGTCATTGTCGTATTTATTGCCGTGGACATAACCGTAACAATCGTATGCATGTGTATTAAATACGTGTGTATACATATGTATTTTATTTGCATGTGTTATACATGCATCCTTCTAGGTATGTACTGCCCGCTGTTTCAGAAAACCCAATTTCAATCCGACTCCACCGAAGTCGACACCAAAAACTGCCGTGTGGCACTGGGAACTCGATGGCGTACCGACGACAGTCATGTTCTCTGTCGAACGCAACGAAGTCTGGTGCAACGGGGAAGTCGTCGACACTACGGTAAGTTTACGATCGACACTACGGTAAGTTTACGATCGACACTACGGTAAGTTTACGATCGACACTACGGTAAGTTTACTATCGACACTACGGTTAGTTTACGGTCGACACTACGGTAAGTTTACGGTCGACACTGCAGTAAGTTTACAACCAATATAGGGAGCGTAAGGGGGCAGCCGTGGCCTAGTGGTTAAGGTGTTGGACTCTAAATTCGAGGGTTGTGAGTTCAAGATCCACATTGGGCACGGTTCGTTTTCGAAACTTAGGCAATTTCGTTTACCCTACTTTGCCTCAGTCTACTCAGCTGCAAATGAGTACAAACACTGTTTGGAAGGTACCTGCGATGGACTAGTGTCCCGTCCAGGAGAGTCAGTATAACTACACTCTACACTACAGAAACCAGGTTTAAGCACTGGCCATATAAGCCTTCATGGCTTCCTAAGGCGTAATGTAATGCCTGGGGGATGACTTTACCTTACCTTACCTTTACCATAGGGAACGTAAGTCCTGTGACATAGTTTTAGCTGTGGAGTTCACTGGCGACCTCGGCTGTTTTGATGCCTGTGTGAAGAATAGGATTATATTTTCTTTTTGAGTATACTCACAGAACTGACGCCAAACGGTGTACATTTTTTTGGTTTTAGACTGATGAAAAGATGTTAGAGGTGTGTGAGAAGCTCTCTCTCTCTCTCTCTCTCTCTCTCTCTCTCTCTCTCTCTCTCTCTCTCTCTCTCTCTCTCTCTCTCTCTCTCTCTCTCTCTCTCTCTCTCTCTCTCTCTCTCTCTCTCTCTCTCTCTCTCTCTCTCTCTCTCTCTCTCTCTCTCTCTCTCTCTCTCTCTCTCTCTCTATATATATATATATATATATATATAAGAATGTTCACGGTAACTGTTTGAAAGTTATTTACAACTGAATACCATGTATTATCGCTTATACAAATGTTTCAGTACACAGTATTTAATATTATTGTTAATAATGACAGAGTAAAATACTTAGTTTCTACACTCATAAGAACTTATAAATAAACAATACTTATTATAATCGCAATGTTTGTTGATCAGAAGGAACAACCTTGAAGAGTCAGAAATATAATTTCCCAATTAATTTTCCCTGAAATAATTATTTAAATATCGGATCTCGCCTCATATATTAAAACATACTACGGATTATCGCTAAAACTGCTCATTTAGACGTGTGGAATTAGTCGAAAAATATTTAAATATTTATGCCTAATAAGGTGTCTAAATGCACATCAACCCACACAGCTCATGTCCCTAAACGGACTGTTTTGAATAAAGTAAACAGATTTGCTATGCATATAGATTGTGCTGTGCCAGCAGTGCACGGGCGATGATACATGGTATCCAGTTGTAAATAACTCTAAAACGATTACCGTGAAAAAAATGTATATAGCTTCTTCCACACCTTTAATATCTTTTCAACGGACTGAAACCAAAACAATTTACACTGTTTGGTGTCAGTTCTGTGAGTACGCCCAAAAACAAAATACGATCTCATTCTTTACACATGCATCAAAACAAAACATCAAAATAGCTGAGGTCGCCAGTGGACTCCACAACTCAAACTAGATCACGAGACTTACGTTCCCTATTACGTTAAGTTTGCATCGACATTGCGGTAAGTTTATGGTCGACGCTGCGGTATATTTACGGTCGACATTGCAATAAGTTTACGGTCAACACTACGGTCAGTATACATCACAAAATTATCCTGAAACGAGACGAACGAAAATATGGATTTGAAGAAGGGCCTTCTAGCGTTGAGCCGGAAATGGTCAATATGATGGATTTGTCACTGTAAATGTGTTTGCAATATGCTTCACTGCGGCAAGATGGCATCCGCGAAGAACTTATGTAGACACTGGCCATGTAAAAACCGTCGTATTGTGTCCAGGTTCAAGACTTCACATTGACATGCCTGCAGTGATGCTAGGCGACACTATAATGTGCATTTACGGGCAAACGAATTCACGGCACTTATTTACCTAATGTGTAAAGCAAAAAAGGACGTTGTTGGTTTCTCGCGCTACGATAAAACGAACACACAATGTCGCTTTAACATACATACACAAATGAGAACATAACAAAATCAGCTAAACCAACATTTATGAGCATAATCACAACTAATATCTTTTAAAAAGGTTTTTCTTAAACATGATTCATTTGGTACGAAAGAGAAATAGCAGTCATAATTATAGCTAATATCAAAATATCATTGTCATGTCATTGTCATGTCATTGTCATGTCATTGTCATGTCATTTGTTATGTCGTTGTCATGTCATTGTCATGTCATTGTCATGTCATTTGTTATGTCGTTGTCATGTCATTGTCATGTCATGGTCACGTCATGGTCATGTCATTATCATATCATTGTTTTGGGGAAGTTTACTGATAATTCCAAGTTGATATCTACAAAATATGCATATAACCACGATCACTTAATATTGTCGGTGATAAAATTACTTTTTAAGAATATATAGGGGAAGGTTCGGTAATATGAGCCATTTTTTTCACATTGATATTCTGAAGCCGTATGACGAGATATTTGCTGTGTGTAGAGTTGGTGTAAAAGTTCTCGTGGTAGACTATTACTATGGGCATTACTTCCCACGTGGGTTGTTTACTTTACTTCACACGTGGGTTGTTTACTTTACTTCACACGTGGGTTGTTTACTTTACTTCACACGTGGGTTGTTTACTTTACTTCACACGTGGGTTGTTTACTTTTTAATGAGGACATTTTCTCCAAATGACTCATATTACATTAAGGGTTGGAAATATGAACTTGAATTATAATAATTATTACCCAAGATGGTCATAGACACACCAGAGTCATAGCCTAACCCAATTCAAGAATCATTACTAAATACGGGTACACGCACGCATGCACGCACACATGTACGCACACACCCACCCCCACAAATAACACACACGAATTATTACTCAACATTGGCATACACTCTCACTCACACAGGAGGCATTGCCCACATACACTCTTTACCCAACATGGACACAAAACACACACACACACACACACACACACACACGCACGCACGCACGCACGCACACACGCGCGCGCGCGCACATGCACACATACATATTCCCTGGATTGCATGTGGCTCATATTACCCAGAAGGTAAACCTGTTCTCTTTTTGCCTCCAGGTAGGAAATTTACACTACATGCTTAGATAATCACATATGACAAAGGCTGACAGAATAACGAACTCATCGAAAAACGCAATTAATGTGGATGTAGGTTACACGTCTATGATCTATATGCATTCATCCAACATGCGGAAATCGTAAGAAATTTTGTTAAATGTTATTCACGTACATATTTCTACTTTGTGACGTCTTACCATTGCAAACAGTGGCTGTGTCGTCTGCCACACTCCTTAACTCAGCAATTAATCGCTAGATGACAACATATGGTGTACCATTTCTAAGTTATGGAAGTGGCCAATATTACCAGTATGGTCATATTACGGAAACCTATGTGTGGTTTAAATGCACGCATAATAATTTGATACAAATCATCCTCTAGAAAGTTTGTTAAAAAGTAACACCACCTAGCGGATTCAGTATTTTAAATGTGCCTTTATGTAACACAAAACGTCATAAAAATGTATTGGTTAATGACACTGATATAGTGCTGTCAATAATATTATGTCGGTGTTTTTCAACGATTACTTAACGGAACATATATTATGAGAAAATAAGCAGACGCATGTGCGACGTGAGAGCTGAGCTCTCTGGCCTAGGGCCGCGGCCCAGAGCAAAGCAACTCGAGCCGAGGCTGGGTGTTGTTTAATATAATATCTCCAACACCAACGTGCGCATTGCTCGGAATGCAATATGCCTTGTTTCTCCCTTCGCTACTCACACGTATACATACATGCTTTGGAATTCGTAGTACTTTTTCTAGAATCCGGGCCAATCTCAAATCTTTGTTATTAACATAAAATTAATTTAGTCTACATGCAGAAGACATGCACAATGCATATTTATCTACGGAACATGTAAATTATTAAACATGTTGTGACTAAAACTACATATAGCAACGACTTGCCCTTTTCATTCGCAATATGGCGCTCAAATCAAGTTCAATATGCGAATTCGAGCATCAAAAAAATGTGTGATTAAATATGTTTTTACGCACAACATATTTAATAATGTATATGTTCGTAGATAAATAAACGCCGTGCATGCATTCTGCAAAGGTACTATACATATTGCATAATAGTAACTACGAAATTGAGGTGGACCCGGATTCTATACAAGTGCCGAAATCATTAAATTACAACATGCTAGCTCATTTGTACAAATGTGCTATTTAGCTATGATTAAATCATTAGTTAAATATTAAAACTACGTGTACGTATTACATTATTTTCGACTGGGCACGGCCGAAATTCGGCGAAAAAGGACAACAGTAACTTTCTCACACACTTTACAAGTTACAGAAGCACGCGCTCTTTTTTAAACCAATTGCACACGTTATTTAAACTATTCAAGCACTACAGATTTGAACATCAACTAACCTTGTCTAAATTAATTGAGAATGCGGTCCGATGTCCTGGTTGACGTAATCCCTGCACTGTGAGCGTCGTTGTGTTTCCAGGAGGACTTCTCCGGGTTAGACGGCGGTGACGGCGCCTCGCTAGAGTTCTACATCCTCATCGACGAGACCGGGTCGTGTCATAAGGCGAACATCCGGCGATCTCGGTCCGATGGCGCGGCCTCCACGAGCCACCATCAGCGGCTCAGTCACGATTTGTTCGTCGATGGCTACATGATCATTGAGCACGGTAACGGCTCGCGGCCAGGCAGCGTCGTCGCCCTGCCCCCGTACACAACGCCTGAGCCGCCGCCATACGAGTACGCCGTCAGTGACCTCACCCCGCTGAACGAAGACAAGAAGACGAAGTAGACGGCCGTCGAGTAGACAACTAACATGGCCGCTCTACCACTGACTGTGATTCATGACGTCACGGTTCTTTTTATTGTTGTTCACTGTCATATTTATTTCACGGCGACGTTTGCCTTAAGGGTAATGATGGCGCTCACCAGATCATGCCGATAGCTGGCCAGATCATATCGACAGCTGACCAGATCATGCCGATAGCTGATCAGATTCTACCGATAGCTGACCAGATCCTAACAATAGCTGATCAGATCGTACAGGCAGTTGCTCTATCTAATTCACCAGAGCATTCTTTGATTGGACTCGATGTCGTTGATAACTTTAAAAGCTTTTATACTTTGTTTGACATGAGTATACAACACTCATACTTTTACACTTTGTTTGACATGAGTATACAACACTCATACTTTTACACTTTGTTTGACATGAGTATACAACACTCATACTTTTACACTTTGTTTGACATGAGTATACAACACTCATACTTTTACACTTTGTTTGACATGAGTATACAACACTCATACTTTTACACTTTGTTTGACATGAGTATACAACACTCATACTTTTACACTTTGTTTGACATGAGTATACAACACTCATACTTTTACACTTTGTTTGACATGAGTATACAACACTCATACTTTACACTTTGTTTGACATGAGTATCAACACTCATACTTTTACACTTTGTTTGACATGAGTATACAACACTCATACTTTTACACTTTGTTTGACATGAGTATACAACACTCATACTTTTACACTTTGTTTGACATGAGTATACAACACTCATACTTTTACACTTTGTTTGACATGAGTATACAACACTCATACTTTTACACTTTGTTTGACATGAGTATACAACACTCATACTTTTATACTTTGTTTGACATGAGTATACAACACTCATACTTTTACACTTTGTTTGACATGAGTATACAACACTCATACTTTTATACTTTGTTTGACATGAGTATACAACACTCATACTTTTTTCTAATGTTGCTTCATGTCATCTAGTTCATCTACCTTCTTTGAGTTTGGGGAAAATGTCTCCGTAACCATTCAATATCTTAAAAAACGGTTCTCCTGATTACAATTCCTCCAGTTAATCCGAGGTGTTTACGCGACCCTTCCTGTTCTATCCAATAGTTTTAATGGACATTAAAATATCGCCATGTCTTGATCTTAAATTGGATTACATTGCACTCCGTGAAAACCAGCCATTCGTTATTGTATATATATATATATATATATATATATATATATATATATATATATATATATATATATATATATATATATATATATATATATATATATATATATATATATATATATACGTGTTATATCCAATGTTGCGTTTTGCTTGATTTCTCAAGTTCAATGTCACATCAAAATATTCAAAATGCAATGATTGTTCTGAGACCAACCATTGCACAGTTTCATAGTACCATAGCTTACGATATTTAGACCAACTGTACAATGTTATCATGTCGCATACCCACATTGATTCTATAAATAGTATAATATTTAACTGTATGTAGATGTTTCCTTATAAGTTGAGTTTATGTGAATGTGCCTGTATATAGCCTAACCATATAGTTTGACATTTGTGTTGTAAGTCGTGAAACTGCCCACCAGTGGCGCCACTAACCATTTCAACACGGCCACAACTTGCGATTTGATGTGCAGATTCTACTGTACATTTTTTTATTTCATTTGGTAAACTCCTATGTTTTATGAAATCTCTCAATTTCAGTTGCATACAATTGTGGGTTGTGTTTGCATCGAAAATCTGTCTAGAAACACAATAACGTTAGTTTTTGTTCGAGACTATGTTACTCATACTTAAGTCATAAAAAATCGTAAACAACAACGTGTTGCCCAGCCAACCAGGCGTTCACGCCATTGCGCAATCGTCTATTTTTAATTTATAATCAAGTTGTGGTAGTAGTAAAATGCTGAGTGGCGCCCCTGTCGAGCAGTGTGGTAAGTCGTGTGCATCGATTCAGCTTGTGTATCAATGACATCGCCCATTTTAATTAGACCACCTGTCACTTGCAATATATGTCATGCCTGAGTCGGCATTTTCGTCATTTGCATTTCCGTCAGTGGTCACATTCAGATTATCGTTTATGTTTCGTATAACTAACATTTTGAAATTACTATTTCACTTGTCTACATTCATCTTAATCTAAATTTGCCATGTTTTCGCTCGGCTCCTTTCAGACCCATTTCGCGAAAACTTGAATATATCTAGTATCAACTATGACATGCTAGCTCTAGCATCGTCTACGAGATGCTAGCTCTAGCATTGACTACGGCATGCTAGCTATAGTATCGTCTACGAGATGCTAGCTCTAGCATCGACTACGGCATGCTAGCTCTAGCATCGACTACGACATGCTAGCTCTAGCATCGTCTACGAGATGCTAGCTCTAGCATCGTCTACGAGATGCTAGCTCTAGTATCGAGTACGACATGCTAGTTCTAGCATCGTCTACGAGATGCTAGCTCTAGTATCGTCTACGAGATGCTAGCTCTAGTATCAAGTACGACATGTTAGTTCTAGCATCGTCTACGAGATGCTAGCTCTAGCATCGTCTACGAGATGCTAGCGTTAGTATCGACTACGACATGCTAGTTCTAGCATCGTCTACGAGATGCTAGTTCTAGCATGGTCTACGACATGCTAGCTCTAGTATAGACTACAACATGCTAGCTCTAGCATCGACTACGACATGCTAGCTCTAGTATAGACCACAACATGCTAGCTCCAGTATAGACTACGACATGCTAGCTCTAGTATAGACGACATGCTAGCTCTAGTATAGACTACGACATGCTGGCTCTAGTATCTACTACGACATGTTAGCTTGTTTGTGCAAATGTATTATTTAGTTTTGTTGAAATAATCAGACAAACTCTTACATTATTTGTTTACCGGATCCGGTAAAAATTCGGCGAAAATGGCAAAGGTGTTCAGGCTGTAAATACTATAGCGTTTGACTAATTCACACTTTCGCAACTTACCTGATCTAAGGATGAAAGTAACTTCTTTCGATGATTTTCATAAAGTAAAGCACTTTTTGTGACACCGACTGCGCGTATTACTTAAACTATTCCCACACTACAAATTTGAACATCAACGAATCTGCGATGGGATAAATCACCCGAAGACGGAGTTTTTTTAAAATATATAATACTATGCTTAATAATGACGAGTATATCTGGTTCAACATTTCTATTATCATGCAACATGGAATAGTACATAAGTTAACTGGAATGGCCGAGTTTGAATTGACGCCGGAACAATTTTAATTTGTCGCAACTTCTTTATCAATAATTCATGACGAAGGCCGCCAGTGTTGTTGATATTGTGCAGCTGCGGGACACCGACCTCACAGCGGCAGTGAGTGGCACCGACTTCACAGCGGCAGTGAGTGGCACCGACCTCACAGCGGCAGTGAGTGGCACCGACCTCACAGCAGCAGTGAGTGGCACCGACCTCACAGCGGCAGTGAGTGGCACCGACCTCACAGCGGCAGTGAGTGACACCGACCTCACAGCGGCAGTGAGTGGCACCGACCTCACAGCGGCAGTGAGTGGCACCGACCTCACAGCGGCAGTGAGTGACACCTACCTCACAGCGGCAGTGAGTGACTAGGTCTAACTGAAGTGAACGTACATGGTAATTGGTCACGAAAAGACACTCGCCCGTTTACCTTTGATCAATTGGGTGATATTCGGACAACAATCCCGAGACGCCGAGTTCGCTTCTTGTTGTTTTACCAAGCCACTTTCACAACTCTTTTTACCATTACATGTGATGTAGATTATAATCGCATTTGTCTTTATAAAATGATACAAAAACTGTAACATCAATCTGTTATGCTATGTTGTTTTGGTGTACCCGGCTCGAGTATAACGTTCTACCGGTTCACGAATTTGAAATCCGTCCTGTCTTCGTTGACGTTATATATTACGTGTTGAGAGAGAATTAATAAACAACGTAAAATGGGTGTCCTCGTTTCTTTTCTCTTTATTGCGCTTTATTACAATCGCATTCTATATGCTCCATCCAATACACGGGTGCAGTTATGATTATGAAATCGGGCGTGTCCGATTTAGACGGAACTAGTTATCTATGCCATGACGCGGTCAGCGTGTACAAAATGTCGCGTGCGATGATAACGAAATTATTGTATACGTCGTCGTGTACAAAATGGCAGACGGACATTTCAATTCGTTTTTAAAACAATGACAATCGACTGCGACAATAAAGAAGATAGTCCCCAACTTTGAATTTGCTGACGTCTTTAAATATAGAATGTCACATTTGCGACATGCATCCCCCATAATCGTATCCGACGGCTGGCGGCGGAGCACGTGTTAAGTATGTAAAAATATAGCAACATTTCGCCGTAAACTGAAAACCCATCTGGTGAAACTTGTTTATCATCAATAGCTCCCCAGCGGACCAATCCAACTGTTTACAACTGGAACTACTTATCGATTATGAACTGCTTAACCCTTTTGTTTTGGTTTTTTGCCGAGCTTGGGTCTCCCAAGGATTTTAGCCTGGTAGAAGTATTTTATATATTATTATTATATTACAATCGCATAGCCTCGATTACCCAGGCTCCTTGCCGTGGTGCCACCGCCAACGAAACCACGCTTCTGCGGCCAGATTCTCTTCTCGGCCAATTCACGAAGGCTAGCAAGGGTCGGATAATCTAAAATTCGCACAGCCGTGTAGACGCCGTTGTTGTGATTAGGACGCCACTTCGCGCCAGTATTGGTAGTGCCTGAACAGAGAAACTCGCCCCGTGTTGTATTGGTTTTCCGTCCAATTAGTACAAAATACCCTTATTGATTTGTAACGGGAAAACCTTTCACGTGAGAATATCCCATTTCATGAGTAGTTTGCTTTGTACACTGAATAAATAATTGTAATTGACTAATGGCGTTGTCGCATAAACTGTTTCTGCTGCAAAAATCCTATCAATAATAAACCAATCTGGGCTCATATTTAAATTTAATCGCTCACACAATGTGCAGTGCATCATTATACATATTTGCCTGCTAATCGGTTATTAATAAATATGTAAGGTTAGTTATACTAATTTGCCTGAAAAAAACAAATTGTTTCATTCAAATACAAATGTTTCTGATTCAAATGCAAATGCATACGAGAACTAAAGAAAATATGTTACATGCCTTTCAAGGTCACGATTATTATGGCAACATATGATCATGTAGCAACATATTTTGGAACTTCACGTTTCCATTATTGGATGGATCAAGTTATCGATCCCATAAAACCATAGCTAATTGTTATCAATGCTGAACCGGATACTTCGTCGTCATTGGTCAATATTGGGTTACTCGTGTGGCGCCATCTGTTACCAGAGAGAGTCGTTTGGTTAATTTGCTGCACACTCTATGGCGCCACTATTCTGTCAATGACATAAAAGTACCGGTTGCTGCTAAATTGTTCAGAATTGACACCGCCCTCATATACGCTTGGTCAGCGATACTATGTCAAACTACCCGTTCTGCTATTTCATTCCCACGTGAGCCTATACAAGGACATTGGCCGGCTATATTTTTAGTTGTTAAGAGAACAACAATTTAGGATGCGATTTCATTAACAACTTAATGTGAACTTAGCGACCGCATATGTGTGTGTGTGTGTGTGTGTGTGTGTGTGTGTGTGTGTGTGTGTGTGTTTGTGTGTTTGTGTGCGTGCGTGCGTGCGTGCGTGCGTGCGTGCGTGCGTGTGTGTGTGTGTGTGTGTGTGTGTGTGTGTGTGTGTGTGTGTGTGTGCAGTTATAACTAATTTGATAATAAATGTGTTACTTTACTGGAATTATCATTAGCTTTAGCAGCAGCAGCTATAGCTGCAGTAGCTGTAGTAATTGTAATATATGTAGTAGTTGTTGTATCAATAGCAATAGCTGTAGCAGCAGTAACGGTCGTAGTTGTGGTAGGGGTAGCAACAGTAACGGTCGTAGTTGTGTTAGCTGTAGTAGAAGTACTTGTTATATATTTTGTTCATAGATTATTCGAGTACAAAACTACCCTAACAACATGGCAGGCAGCAGTCTTCTGTGAATGAAAATCATTAGTTTAAGATTGTTTACAAATTAATGTTCCTTCTTTCTTTGATGTGATAATATGAAAAACATAATTTTTACTAGGATCCTTTGTGTCTTCGACTAATGAGAAGAAATTTCCGAAGCCGATGAAAGAACAAGAAATGCAATATGCGCTCTAACAACGCTGAGTGAATGAGCAATAGAAAAGCAGAAAGACCTGTATTTATGTTTTTAGACGGCAGTTCGACATCATCCAGCAGCTCTACGAATGCGAACTATTATAACTTATTCTACGAATAATGTTAATGCTTTTGGTAATTCGCGGAGCTGCTTTGCGAATAGCTTTGTCCTTCCAGTATTTTCGTGAAGTTCGCCAGGAGGCGCTACAACCGCAAACATTCAACCCGGTGCGTATTATGCCAAAAACGCTTATTATGTTTGGTGAGTTCCATGGTGCTGCATTGCAACAGGTATCCATCGCCGACAAGTATAGCACAAGGACGCTAGAAAAACAATGTTGCACTATGGCATTTAACACATTCATCGTGATCTGATTTACACACAATGAACATTTCTAGAGATGAATTCGTAAAGACCCTTAATCATTATATATATATATATATATATATATATATATATATATATATATATATATATATATATATATATATATATATATATATATATATATATATATATATATATATATATATATATACATATATATACATATATATATATATATATATATATATATATATATATTTGTGTATTTGTATGTATATATATATATATATATATATATATATTTGTGTATTTGTATGTATATATATATATATATATATATATATATATATATATATATATATATATATACGTGAAGTGATAGTGGTACCTGTTCATAATTATACTTAATGCTTCTGTTTTATTGCGCCTCTTAGCTCAGGTTGCTAAAGATACAGGCGCTAAAGAAGTTCATTATTTTATTATTATTTACAACCGGAATTGCTAATCGATTAGAAACTGCTTAACCGCTTTTGTTTTGGTGTGCTGCCGAGATTGGGTCTCCCGAGAATTGTGATGTTGATCGTGGACTGATGTTGGTCGTGGAGTGATGTTGGTCGTGGAGTGAAGTTGGTCGTGGAATGATGTTGGTCGTATAGTGATGTTGGCCGTGGAGTGATGTTGGTTGTGGAGTGATGTTGTTTGTAGAGCGATGTTTGTCGTGGAATTGTGTTGGTCGTATAATGATGTTGTTCGGGCAGTGATGTTGGTGGTGGAGTTATATTGGTCGTGTAGAGATGTTGGTGGCGGAGTTATGTTGGTCGTGAAGTGATGTTGATCGTGAAGTGATGTTGGTGCGGAGTTATGTTGGTCGTGAAGTGATGTTGGTCGTGAAGTGATGTTGGTCGTGGAGTGGTGTTGGTCGTGTAGTGATGTTGGTGGCGGAGTGATGTTGGTCGCGGAGTTATGCTGGTCGTGAAGTGATGTTGGTCGTGGAGTGAGTTTGGTCGTAGAGTGACGTTGGTCGTGGAGTGGTGTTTGTCATGAAATAATAGGTCTTTCACTATCGACAATTCTGAAACGACCAGCATAGCAATGATTCAAGATTCTGCAACACAGAGAAACGAGCGATTCGCGTGACGTGTCAAGGCGGCGTCGTGACGACCAGGCTTCATTACTGATCTGCCTACAGCAGATGTAATCTCGTGTAGCCTTATCCATTAGAAGTTGGCTCCACCAACGCACACGGTCGCTGATTAAACCTTCCAAGAGCGGGACACAGACTCGGCGAATATTGTTTATCGATGAGAATGGCGACTTCAACGTGAATACGTTTATTCGGTGCTATGATTAGTATTAAGGAATTACGATAAATGAGATGACAGACGCATTGACGAATATATGGTTTTAGGCGCAATGTGCCACCAACAGCCACCATACGACTGCACACTCACACGTGTGGGCACATTATTGTGTATATACGTTTACGGGGCGATCCATAAAGTGCGTCACGCTATTTTTTTCACCCCTCCCCCACTTCTTTGTCACGCTTCGTAACGCTGACCTCTACATCCCACCCCCTTAAAACTGTTTACAGACTTCACTGATGCCTGGTAGAGTCCGCATTACTTTTCCCTTCGAATTCAGTTGAAATATACATCAAAACTAGCAATCAGTGCTGCCAGGCTGGATTCATAAAGACTGCGACGGACACGGAGCATTGATGACGAGTTGTACAACGTTGTGCAATTACTTTGCCGTGTCGTCACGACATTGTCGACGTTTCGGTGATCTTTGATATTTGATAAATATAAAAAAATATTATACGTATCCAGTTAAGTCCCCATTACGTAATATAACAACTCTTACAAATAACATAGCATATGCTAGTAATTTTTTAGGAAACTAATGTAGCAGTATTACAACAGGAAAACGTCACAGCTATTGCAATAAAATCGCAATGGTAAAGATAATTACTCTATTACGATTAGTCTACCTACTGTATCGACATAAAGAATTGTTGTCGTGGTCGTTGCTGTCGTTGTCATCCTAAGCGCGTTGACTGTCAGCGTGATGGTCAGCTGACAGTCTGTCAACGTGTGGGTCGGCTGTCAGTAGAGAATATAGCGCCACCTTCAGTTCGCTTGCATTCAATGCCGTGTAATTCAACTTCCGTCTCACATCACTAATTTGTTCATTAGTTGTCTGGCTTAAAGTGTCGTCAGAGAGTAACACACCAAACATAACCTGATTCATACGATCAATGTTGAACTTCGCATTGTAACCTGGGCAAGTACCACTAATGCATGTCAACCCGTACGCGCACTTCCGCTGTGAGCTTCCGGTCATGTGACAGTTCGGCTCGTCGACAGTGACGTCATAAAGGTCGGTGAGTTTGATTCGTCCTTCGCATAGCAAGAAATGAGCTTCCTTGATATCGGGTATTCGCAGTGACCCTAGAGGCGACGTCTCGAAGTATTCCAAGAGGTCAGCGAGGCCAAGAGCCATGCCGATGCGCATGTGCAACGGCCATGTTTGTAGAGATGATATGTAGAAAGGCAGTCCGTACTCGTGGACCGTAATGATCCCGTGATCTCTGAGAGACGTCGAATCAGTTTCCTCGCTGCGCACACAATATCCGAGCATGCGTAGAAGGTTAGGATGACTTAGCTCTTCCAGTACTAGTATTTCCTTCATTAATTTCATATTTGACAATTTATAACACAAATCCTTCTTCGCAACCGGATTGCGCATGCAGGAAATGACGTCAATGACGTTTCGCGTCACCATTTTAACGGCCACTTTCCGTCGTTCGTGCCGGGCAAGAAAAACCTGTTTCGAAATTCCCGGTCCGATTTGGTGTTTTAGAATCAACCTGTGGATATTCGAACAATTAAAGGTGTATGGCGTTGGCTCTGTATATCTTTTGTGAATATTCTTCCCGTTCGATTTACTTGCTGTTGCTTCGAATGTATCGCCATTAATGGCTGTTCCGTGAAGTGTCCCGTTGTACTGCCATTTGTTCGGTTCATCTAAGCCTTGTTGAGTGGAAGACGTGTCCCGTTTTGTATTCTGTCTCACTGACGTGTTTCGGGTTATGTCCTGTCTTTGTGGCGTGTTCCGGGTTATGTTCTGTCTCGGTGACGTGTTCCGGGTTATGTTCTGTCTCGGTGACACGTCATGATGTGTCAGTCGTGTCGTACGACGACCGAGTGGTATCCAAGTTCTGTCGGTATAGTCTACGACACTAGGTGCCAACTTCAAGAGATGAACTGAGAGAACCATAAAGGAAACGACAAACAGCAAGTAATATCTCGCTTGAATACGCGAGGTTCGATATCCGCAGCAGCGATGCGACATGCTTCTTCTGTGATCGTCGATTAACTGAGCAACGACATACTATGACGACAACACGTGTAATCTGGCACAACGCCACCTGATGTCCCTTGTGTGCATTCAACTAAATGTATCTGGTTCATCGTTCATTTCTATCACCGCACCTGCTTCTAGACACGTGTTTTGTTGCCTTCTTCGTCTTCCTACTGGCCGCCAACAACCATCCGCTAGGGGGCGAGCCGTCAGAATAACTAACGTGTGGCTTTTAGTCCGGTCTGCAAGTAAAACGTTTTCTGCATTAAAACCATTGACCATCCTCCACGCAGTGCAAGAACGACTGTAAAACATAACCTGATTATTAGCAATGATTATTTCACTCAGTTATGCGACATGGTGTTCCACAAGCCCGGAGGCGACCCCTAACGTGGATCGTCGGGTCGTTCGCCTTTTGTCGTCGTTTAGCCACTCCATATTGACCTGACCATCTCCTATTCATATCAGCCAGTTTACAGGAAAGCATTTTGACAGATTATTGATAAACATATAGGTGCTGTGACACCACGCGTCCTCCAACACTGCTCATAACTTAGCACACCAGCACACCAGGGTGAAAGACAAGTTTGCCAGTTGCAGACACTAACCTGTTCATGCAAATGGCAGTAATCGGCTAACACAGTTAACACGACGGTGGTTCCGATAAAGACACTCGGGACTGCTCCAGGCCGCATTGCGGCATCACGTGACGACCCATCTAATCTTAGTTCAACGCATGGGACATGAATGAGATCGATTTTCAACCAATTTAATTACAGTTGTACTTTACTTCCAAGAACAAATCCTTCAAAAGGAGGAGCTTCAAAGTAGTGTAAAAGAACGTGTTTGTTCAATTATATTTTCGTGTCAAATATGTTGTTTATTTATTTAGTTGTCAAATTACTCTTATTGTTTTTACTATTTATACTCGCTAATGTGACGCTGACATGTCACGCTAATGTCGCTGACATGTCACGCTTACATGGAGGTTCACTCCTGGCTGTTTATAGATATGTCACAGTGAAGTAAAATAAACATGGTTGTGGAATGGGAATTGAGAACAGAGTAATATATAGATAACGTAGAAAGCCAGACGGACCGCCAGTCAGACGGACAGACATGCGGAGCTAAATGGAACCCACCGTCACTGTCATCTGACTTCTACGTCGTCGTTGATTGTACAGTGAACTGCTGCCCGCCGTCTCCACGTAAACAGTACGATATTTCAAGACCCGGCTGTCAGTAACTCGTTGTCAGGGATGAACTGCACACCATCTGCCGTTTCCACGTGAACAGTACGACTTTTTTCAAGACCCGGCAGTTAACCACTCGCTGTTGTCACGGTGAAATGCACGCTGTAAGTCGTCTCCACGTGAATAGCACGATTTGTCAAGACCCGATAATCAGCCAGCCACTGTTCATTGTCAAATAACTGAAGCATTGGTTGATTATTAAGCGCATGCGCAAATGTGACGTCAATATGCTAATACTGTTACTAGCGCCTTACAGTACGTAGATTGGACGCCAGAGATTATCACAAATCAACTCTAGCGGCACATCCGTAAAGTAGGCTATATTGAAATTGGTATAAGCTGTAACTAGAGGCGACACCAACGGACAAAAGTTATATAGTATAGTTTACATCGAACTTTTGCTGGTAATAACTATCAGCGATATGAGAGAGACATTGTGAGAAGATAGTGGTGTGACGGGAGCGCTAGTAATACGCACACGCACGCACGCACGCACGCACGCACGCACGCACGCACGCACGCACGCACCCACCCACCCACCCACCCACCCACCCTCACCCAAGTCCACTGTTACTGATGGATAACAACTTACAAATCCACTGTTATGTAGGTAGAGCTACTTACAAGTCCACTGTATACGCACGCACGCATGAATAATTTAATATACGCAGACGACATTGTGGTGGTCGCCGAAATGAAATCGCCCTAGAAGGGATGTTACACACAGTAATTAAGGAGAGTGATGAAAACGTATGTCTCTAAATAAAAAGAAAACATAACGTATGGTCATCTGAGAGAACTATGAGAATTTATACCAACATGCCAAACCACATTAAAAGAGTATGTTCTTAAATCAGTTCATAAGTTTAATTATATTGGATAATTAATAATATATATATATATATATATATATATATATAAAAGCTTTTCATATTATGGATAATGTTATAATATTTATATATATATATATATATATATATATATATATATATATATATATATATATTATTTGAAGTAAAAAACATGTTTTGCAATGCTACATTTGTCCATATGGATTTTGTCTAAATCATCACCCCCGCCATTCAGGTAGGGGTGGTGGAGTCTTTTCTTTTCATTTCTTTTACCTAAAACATAGAAAGTAGAAATTATTCATACACCTCATTACTAAAGTTTTGAGGTAATTTGTATTTTTATGAAACAATCAATTACCATCCTCTAGCAAGCACAAATAAATTTGTTTATGAATCTCCAGATTTTCTTTAAACCACCTTACAATTCCAAGAAGAGATTTCATTATCCACCTTTACTAAGTCTAAATACTAGATCATTCATGGATGTCCTTCAAACATATGCATTACATCAACACGTTTCATTTCCTACACATGTTCATGGTCGTTGGCTCGACTTGTTTATTACTAGATGTACTTGCATTAACGTCAAGGCAATATTTCTTACTGCTGGTTTATCAGATCAACATTGTGTCATTATTGATTTGTGGTTACAAGTCGGGTCAAGACCTAGAAAAATATCACATTTCGACCAATAAATAAAATTAACATAAATACCCTTCATGATGATCTTGCAAATTCTGATCTTTTGATCCAACCTAAATTTACATTATGCGAGCTTGTTAATCAGTACCATGAAACATTATGTAAACTCCTGGATAAACATGCCCCTAAACAAAGTAAAAGTGAACTAGTTCGCCCTCCATCGCGATGGATGTCTCTAGAAATAGTTGTAGAAAACGTCGTCGTCGATATCTTCAAAGAATTTGGCGACGAAATCCTCCACTTGATCGATCCCGTTACACTAAGCAGCTACATATATGCAATCACGTGATGTCTAAAGCAAAGTCCGATTACTATGCAAATTTGATCTCAACAAATTCTGAAAACCCTCGCCAAATGTGAAAATCTGTAAACACAATTTTACATCGGCAGAAATTAAAATTAAATTAAAATTAAAAGCACTGCCTGAACATTCTTCATTAGATATATTGTGTATTTCTTTTTCAAAATACTTCACAGATAAGGTTGCTCGCATTCGATCGAACTTTGTCATTAATATTAAACATGATGACTATGATTCCCTGAACCACCACTTTCTGAAAATACATTACAGCGTGCAACTACTAGTGAAGTTTTCATCATCATTAAAACATCTCCTAACAAATCGTGTGATCTTGACCAATTTCCATTTCTTTCCCATTACTACTATCATAATCTTTCAATGCAGGGCGGATTTGTTCCATGGGATTTCAAACAAGCTCTTGCAAATCCTCTTATTAAAATACAAACTCTGTGTAAAAATTACCTAAAGAATTAGCGTCCGATCTCCAATCTCAGTTTTCTGTCAAAAGCAACAAAGAAATAAGGTCATCAGCCATTTTCCAGTTAAACTGTGATACATTCTCATTAGATACTGTTCGTAATCTAGGTGTTGTCTTTGATACTGACTTCAACTTTCGCCAGCATATTTCTCAAGTACGCAGATCCTGTTTCTATCATGTACGTTATACGACGCGACGCGTCACATATCTATATCTACTGCTAAAACAATATCAACAGCACTAATTAGTAGCCGCCTTGACTATTGTAATTCACTACTAAATAACATTGTTAAAAGAAACTTGGCTAAACTCCAACGAGTACAAAATTGTCTGGCACGTGTGGTACTCTGGGCCGCTCGGTTTTCACCATCACAACCACTTCTTAAACAGTTACACTGGCTTCTTGTTACCTATCGAATTAATTTTAAGCTGTCCGCTCTTACACATCGTGCTTTATTTACATAACAACCACCCTACTTGGCTAGTCTTATGCATCTTTCAAATATCCCTAGGCAGCTCAGATCATCAATTTCACAACTTATTGAGCGTAAAACAAAACACAACTTGGGCAAACATGCTTTCTCTGTCGCTGCGTCTAGGGTCTGGAATGAATGCCCATCACATCTGAAACTATAGCTAAACTTCCGAAAAAAAACTCAAGACATTTAATCCAAATTGCATTTCCACCATGAATCATCGGTTGTCCCTCGTACTGAAAATGCCTTTTGCGCCTCCCTATTTACGATTATGCTTAATGATTCCGTGTCGGTGCGCCTCTGAGCTCAGGTTACTGAGAACATAGACCCCATAGAAGTGAATTATTATTATTATTATTATATGTATGTGAATGGTCAATGGTCAATGACTAAACAATTAGAAAAGAACATAGAAGCAACACAAATCAGGGTATTTCTCAGAAAATCAATGGTTTTGTCTAAATGTTTTTTTTAAGTAAGTGTTTCGTTTAAAAATGGGGTGTTCTGAAGTACAAAAAGTTCCCGGTTTTTTCGCGTCCAAAAATCACTGGAAAGGGGATACGTTTTATTATTTTACCGATCGCATGTCCCTTTTTGCAAGAAAGTGCGGGAACGGGCTGTAGCCTTATTGGTCGGGCTTACATCAGATGGTTGGTCTGGAATGCAGTGACCAGCGCTTGGAATTCCGCCGACGAGAATGCCTTCGTCACGTAAGCTGACTGTGACGTCATCACCGCTCGACAACGCTCGACAATGACACCAGGGGCATCCCCGTTTGGTACGTGCTATACCAAAATGAAACGGTAGGATAATCCCCGTGCAGCTTTGAAGCAGAAACTGCCACACAAAAAGACGGCTAGTGCCGGCAACGCGCAGCTACTGAAGTAAACCCGATGACTTCCACCAGTAAAGAAGGCGTGTTCATTATAAAGAACACCTCGCCGGTAATATATTCATTTCCTCGTCGAATTACGTGTTTCATCGCCGCTATGTCGTTCGAGGGAGACCCCAAGCGCATATAAACTACTCACTAGGTGGCGTGTCATACTTATCCTTAACCAGTCCTCACCTAATGGGCTTGTTTACTCTCTGTAATTATATATGTGCTGGCGTATAATGGCGTCTTCGGGTCAATGTCATCGAAACGCGAAGTAGTTCCCAACTACATTTAGCCTGTGATACACATTCGCTACATAAAATTAAATAATAAGCTATTTTAATAATAATGTATTATAGGATAAAAGAAATTAAAAATATGTTTTTAATTTCTCAACACACTTCTCCCCTTAAATTCAGCGTTCATTTAGCTGAAATCGGTTTGTAAGTAGAGAAACTGTGTGGCGATATACACATACATGTGTATGCGCTTTGCTGACTTTGCCAGTGGTGACTACTGTATTTATTATTTAATATTATATTTAAACGTCCATTTACCTTTGGCCACATTATTATTCAAGAATCCGGCTTCAAACTCCTTCCAGAATTCACATCCAATATGAGTACCAAATGAAAGCATAAATACGCCTCCTAGTGGGCCTCGTCCATGTTATAGCCGGGCTACATAATATATCTTGTCATAGGAAATAGAGGACACAAGTTTCGTTAGCCGCCATGTTGGTTTTATGCAAATTTGCCCATAATTACCCATAAATGCTGACTTCCGGCCCCCAACGATACGCTGCTCGCTATAGGGGTAAGACCACTGTTGACCTTTATTGTTTCACTCACTCTAAGCACATGTAATGATGACGTATGACTTGTCTGGCACACGTCAATCAGCGACATTTCAAATGGAAAAAAATAATGTATTCCTTATAGAATCGCTTATTACATATGTTCTACAATCAGCTCGTATTTTGCAGGTGAACCATAGCGGAGCTGGTTTTGTAATAGGTATAGACATTTATTATTGACCGAGGACACGCGAAGGCCACAATTTTACTGAGTCAGACAATTCATATGATGTGACATAAGTGCAACTGAGCAGGCATATTCACAGGTATATTTGTAGAAGCTATTGGCTGTGAAATGGTGCATTTATTTGGGAGTTTAACAGGCGGAGGGATTTATGGGAATTTTTCTGCTACGGGCCACGTGGGCGCATGAATACATGGCTATTTTTGTCAAAATTGACGGGCATTGAAGGTATGTGATTTTTATAAAATTTGGTCAGTTTGTCAATGAGATGATGGCAGTTGCTGATAAAAATGTTCTAAATTTTTAATGGTCACGTTTTCTTATAATCAGACAAAACATTAACATGGCCACCAATGCAATTCTCAACAGTGGTCTGACTCAAAACAAACGGAAATCGTGGTGACAAACACGGCTATAAAATATTTATATGCTTATGTTTTGGTCGTTGTTTTTAGCTTAATTGTGGATATTACACGTAATTTGGATGAAATTATTAGTTTGTTATAACAAATTTCTTATAATTTTAATAATTTGCAATTCCGATAATATAATTAGGGCTCATATTTTTTTTAATAAATAAATAAATAAAAACTGTTGCTAACCTATCCAATGTTGTGTGTGTTTTACTTAGAAAGTTGTCGGTGTCAGACTGGATAATACCATATTATTATTATATATATATATATATATATATATATATATATATATATATATATATATATATATATATATATATATATATATATATATATTATTGATTCCATCTAGTCAACTAGACCATTACTGTTTAAACGCCGCTACTATTTAAACTGTTTAATAGTCTCCCTTAGGAGGTATCCTATAACCGATCTACTAAATGTAAAAAAAAATATGTATACATTTTAGTTTTGTACTATAACGTTTGATGTGCACGAGCTGATATATTTGATGTTTAATAAGATATTTCATCGTTAATAAATACAATTTGTTTATTTTTCATATGCTAAAATCTACAATAACCAATTTTTTTATATCAACAATAACTGTTGCCTTTCCAAAATGGAAAGGCAATTCCTATTCACCACATATCAATACCAATTTCTTGTTGTGTGCAGCACTTTGCAAGTGCGTGGGCACAAGGAAATGAAGGTATGCAACCCTAAAAGTAGCTAACCCCATCTCTAGCTAACCCCATCCCAAGTTAACCCTAACCCTGAAGCGGTTTACAAAAGATGTAATCATTCCCATAGGCACAGGTTGATAGGAAAAGTGAACAGTTTGCTTGGAAAAGGCAGACAGCAGTATCAATTACGAACAGTATGGTACAGATCGGATGCCAAAATGGAAAGTTGGCGAGAATTAGGGGGTATGACACCAGTATGTGACGGAACAGGTAGCCATTTTGCACTAGAACGGGCATTGGTCATATGTGTATTGTAGCCCAGTGCGTTAGCAACATTGTGTAACAAATTTGAACAGAATAGTTGTATTTTGGTTGTGTCACGCCCACTGGAAGCACTGCGTAGATCAAATTTTTAAATCTGGCCACGACTAGCATCTGGTCATGTGATACTCCTTTATGGTGGCTTAACGAAATCAAGCCGTTCGCCTTGTATGTTATCAACTAGAAGTATGAAAGCAGTTACATAAACAATAAAATTTGACAAATCTGACACATTGTAATTTACGTAAAACCTGTTAAATGTAAAAAAATATAAATTTTCTTACCAAGTTATGCCATGTTTGGTTTAAAATCAAGCAATTATATGAATACTAATTTGAAAATAAACTCATTAGTATATTCAAAGGGACAGACAGTAAGCAGGCCACATTGGTTCGCAATGCTCTGTAAATCTAGTGTACATGATCTATGATTTATCAAGTGTCAAAATCGACCTATAATTAAATTATGTGACTGGTTTTCAGCTAATAATACGGGTAAAGCATTATTTAGACTTGGCTGTCAAACAAATAATAATGACTTGACAAACAGGAGTGTTCCACAGTGTGTCTACATATATACACTGTGCCGCAACTTGATATAAAATTTGACACTCTCTCTCTCTCAAAAAATTCCCTATTTGGAGTAAGACCACTGTTGACATTCCTGTTTATTGTTTCACACGAATGTAAGGCGTATTAAATTGCGATATGTGAATTTAAACAATTCATATGATGTGACATAAGTGCAATTGAGCAGGCATATTTACAGGTTTGTTCGTAGAAGCTATTGGTTGTGAAATGGTGCATTTTTTAAGAGTTTAACAGGCGGAGGGATTTATGGGATTTTTTCTGCTATTGGCCACGCGGGCGCATGAATACATGATACTATTTAAAAGAGCCGGAGGTATGTGATTTTGAAAAACATTTGTCAGCATGTCAATGAGATGATGGCAGTTGCTGTGAAAAATTTTTCTGAATTTTTTTCTTATAATCAGACAAAACGTTAACATGGCCACCAATGCAATTCTCAACAGTGGTCTGACTCCTTTAGTATTTTTCACATAAACACATTTGGAGTTAAAACCGAGAGAACAAACAATAACACATTAACTTCTACTGTTTATTAAAACAACTATCGTTTAAATGTGTTAATATTAATACCAATGGTTTATTTTATAATGACATAGGTAAGTTAACATGTTATAGTGTGCACAACTTGGGACTCGAAACGAGAATCACTTACGTCCCCTATTGACAACTTATTGTCTAATACTCGCATTACAACTGTTGGTTAGCCAGAGGGTTTACAGTGTACGTGGTTATGTTAAACAGGCAACGGGTTTCACATTTTCGGTTTGGAATTACACAAAATATACAAGATTCACATTATTTGCACTGCATGACTTTACAGCATACGTAAATGTAAATATTTATAAATTTCTATAGCACCATATGGTGCTGTACAGTAAAATAAATGGTATAGTAAAAATGTCAAAACAGTAAAAACAAATGCAATAATACAACTGCTTAAAAAGGTAAAGCTATTTAAATTACTAAAATTAATAACTTGGTTATATGCTATGCTCAAATAGTGAGTCTACAATGTACTCTTTAAAACATTAACATCGTTGCTACTGCGCACGTCTTCGTGTAGGGAATAATTCTATGCTAAAATAGTGAGTCTTCAAGTTACTCTTTAAAATACTAATTTCGTTGCTACTGCGCACGTCTTCGGGTAGGGAATTACATAGTTCAGGTAGAGCCACTTTAAAAGCGCGATCTGCCCGAATTTTCCACTTTGTCCGTGGTATACTGAGTGTCAGAGCCTCATGAGATCTCAGTCCATAATGGACGTTTCTTGTTATCAACATTTCCGAAAGATACTGGACGGTATGAGTGGCTCGTACACACTTCTGGTGCTTTTCATCGCGATGATTAGTAATTCCTTTCTGAGCGGTGGCAATGCATCACTACTTTTATCCTGCGATACACATTCGCCACATACAATGTAAATAATGTCGAGTAAAGAATATTGACAATAATGGCGGCGGCTGTCAACAATAGAAATGTCATGATTTTAATGCAATCTCTTTGTTAAGTTTTACTTCCTTTTGTTCAGTTCTTAATGTTGAGAAAAGATGTTATTTATTTAATTATTATTGTGTAGCAGTGAACGTTGAACTCTTATTTCAAAAGAACAGGGTTCAAATCCTTTTACACCCGTTTTCGTTCAATGCACGTTGTAACAGTTCATTCGACTGTATAAATGCGCAACTGACTAATAAATGAATGAGTAGTCTTCGCGTTGTCATTGCGGCGTAGCTGAATGATTCCCAGAGAAGTCAAGTTGGTGTTCTAACTAACAGATTTGCCAGGGGGTGAACTGTTAAGTGTTTTGAACTGGATACATCCCTACATGCGAATATACCTTTATCTTTTAGACAGTTACAATATGTATCAGTAATAAAACGTTGCAGAGTGCTGGAAAAACTAGAAAATCAGTGGAAGGCCCTAACTGTCGTGTCTTGTACCGGGGTCAGACCACATTTGATTTTCCCATAGGCCGCCATTATAACGTTTCTTTTCAGTCCTGATAAATTTGTCCTACGATTTTCTTTAAAATGCCACAGCACATGTGTCCTCTGTTAACACACATGGTGCGTGAAACTCGTGAAAATGACATACCTCATTTTTTTTAACGCACCCAAAGCTGATTGATACCCCTCAATTTTGGTTCAGTCCGGTGATTGGTTTTGAATTGTTGGTACGTTCTGCAGAATAATCAGTGTAATAGGTAATGGCGGACGGATCCTAAACGTGGTGTGTGGCTAGTTTCGCTTATCCGACTTTCACTCGCCTTCGTGAATTCGCCGAGAAGAGAATCTGGCAGCAGAGGCGTGGTCTCGTTGTTACTCGCTGTCGTCAATCCGTTTTGTATAGACGTTCTCGTGAAGCGCCAGCAAGCAAATCAGCGTCATTATCGAGATTCTACACTAAACATCTGTTGGCCTGATTTTACTTTTCAGTCACAGTTGTGTCAATATAATCAAAGTTAAATAGAATTGCATCTTATAAACTGATAAATGTTCAGTCTTATTTTTATGAATTAGTCAAATATTTAACAAAATTCGACAAGATTTGCCATCCAAGCCAAAGGCCCAGATGGCAAGTGGACAAGGAAGCCATTGGCTTATCGAGAGTCCAACAATGTTCATCTACGTGTAACTCGCCCTCCTGAGATTTGTTTTAAACACATTCATGCTGCTAGCAGTTACACAATCCGTAGACAATGTGTTCCATTCATTTATTGTCATCTGTGAGAACGAGTACTTCATGATATCTACTCTACACTGATCATTTACTAATGTTACCTCATGTTCTTTAGTTGTACTATCTTTCTTGAGTGAGAAAAACACATTTATATAAATATTTTCATACCCATTTATTATCTTATAAACTTCAATCTGATCTCCTCTTAACTTCCTGGTCTCTAGGTTGTTAAACCACATTCTTTCAGGCGTTCTTCATAACTAAGGTCTCTCAGTTTTGGAATAATTTCAGTTGGTCTCCTTTGTATGCGTTCAAGAGTATCTATACCCTTCTTACGATATGGTATCCACGCTTATATGCAGTATTCTAAATGAGGTCTAACTATTGCTTTATACAGAGGTATAATTAGCTTTTATCTTGTATGCTATGTTTCTCTTGTATGCTATATTTCCCCTAATCAAGCCAAGAATTTACCCTTTGAAGCTGCAATACCACACTGTTCTGAAACTTTCATATCAGCATTTATTGTTATTCCTAAGTCCTTTTCTTTTACAGTTGGACCTAGAACAGTATGTCCCATATTATAGTTTATATCCAAGTTCCCGTTTCCTGTATGTAGGCATTAACATTTCCCAAAATTTATTAACATCTGCCATTTTTCAGTCCATTTAACTAATTTGTCCAGATCGTTTTGTAAATGTTTTTATCGCCATTAGTGTTAACCTTTCTAAACACTTTTGTGTCATCCGCAAATTTCAGTACGTTGCTTGTTATATTGTCGTCCATGCAAGGCAAGGATGAAATTTTATTTAGCAAATTGTGTATGTACCCAGAATATGGGTGTATACATAATTTCCGTCTATTTGTGTCCAGGCGAAGATGTGCGCGACAATCGGTGGTGTCATAGCACGGATCCTGGACAATCAAGGCTAACAAATACAACCAGAATCTCAAGAAAGACAGTTTCGCCCTCTAGCGAATGGCCTACGAATAACTATTATAGGATGGCGGTTGCATTACATGTATTGGATAGTCAATATTAATACGCCATTTGTAAAATTATTTCACATTTTATATGTCACGTTATATTTATTCCCAGAGTTTTTAAATCTGTTTTTGCTTTTAACTAGAGCAAACATAATTTGTATATGCGTTTTATTTATTTTACATACTTAGTGGTTTGTCTTACTTTAGTTAAGAATTACATTTCGATGAGTGGCGTACTAATACGTGGAGAGTGGAGCAAACAATTCTGAAAATGGAGAGAAAGGCAAAGATATGTCGTTATTTATGATTGAACAAAAATAAGAAATTTAATAAGTCACATCAACCATGTATCTACAGA
This sequence comes from Lamellibrachia satsuma, assembly GCA_033239005.1. Taxonomy (NCBI): domain Eukaryota; kingdom Metazoa; phylum Annelida; class Polychaeta; order Sabellida; family Siboglinidae; genus Lamellibrachia; species Lamellibrachia satsuma. The sequence goes on along the minus strand of BSQZ01000059.1, from coordinate 3,800,011 downwards.
ACGATTTATTTCAGTTATAGGTGTAACTTCTACAGTAGTGCCTGATATATAGTGACGCTCTCTTTGCCGAAGTACAAAGATTATAAAAATAGAAACCTTTATCGTGTTGTGGATCCAACTTCAACTTCCAAGATGAGTGGCCTCGGGAAAGGCAAAAAGGACACGACAAAAATGCGAATTAGGGCTTTTCCGGTACGTAATGTCGTATAATATAGCTTATTTTAACACATGCGCGCTTTTGGTATTCTGTGTGTGATAACTCCAGACATTCGCATAGCATTTTTAGAGTGGACTTGACGAGACAGTTTTGACAGCTGATCGTTGATCGATATCTGTTTATTGATAACATGCCCTGGCTTTGGCTTTGCGATCAGGTCGAAGTTAAAATTATATCTATGCGTACTCATACATTTAAATAAACGAAGCAGTATATGTCCTACAATCAGTGTGCATGAAATAAGTTAATTTAAGTACAATAAAGCAAAGTAGTAGTGAAACCAAGCATGTAGCCGTTGTAGACTGTACCAGTTCAATTGCCAAACTATATTAACAATAGACAGTACACCAATTGTTTAAAAGAACAAAACACGGCAGTGTATGTTCTGGTTTCTTAAATAACAATTTATGTATTACTAGCTGAGTTGCAGTCACTGCAAGAGCTTATAATTGACTCCTTGGCCTTGCACTTTCCAGTCAAGTTTTGGTAGGACAGACACAATGACAACTTCACGCCCCCAAAACCATAAACAACTGCTGGTTTCACAAAGCATTTGTTGGACGTTTTGTGTAGATCATGTAACAACCACATAAACACACATAGCATTGCAAACAATTGTACGTAACTACAAACTCCTACTGTTCTGGGTTACGCAGTTTACGACAAATGTCCATATAGGTCCCTTTGTAATAGCGGCTAAGCATACATTTTGTTCACCATTTGAAGATCTGAGGTGAGAACATTTGTCCAAATTTGAACAAAGGGTCTGGCAATGTTACCATGTGACAATTGGCAATTTGAAAAAAAATTCAGAAGTTCTGCTCAAATCAAACTATGATGGGGTGTGATGAGTTTACTTTGAATTCAATGCAGGTTGCAGTTCCTGTTCTAAGATAACATTTGTTGTCTGCCTTCACATATATGAAACCATGCATGAAGCGTGAAGCCATAGCTACCCCAGTGGTAGTGTTGTTCCGATGATCGATTATAATCGAAAATCGGTTGGTTGGGCTTTAGCAATGTGATGATCGATTATGAAATCCATAATCGATTATCATTGAAACTGTGAAACAAATGCTTGAATAGGTCTGCGGTTACGAAATATGGGGTGTTCGATGGATAAAATGTGAGAAATACAAGACTACTAGAGTGGCAAAGCCCAGTCTCGGGTTTGGAAATATTTTGGCTTTTACAAGCAGAAAGACAGCCCTTCAACCAAGGAAAACGTGGACACAACATAAGCGAATTACAAACTGTGCAAAAAGGAATATGCGAATAAAAATTAGTACAACATGTTCGGAGGCATCACTGTACAGCAAGACACAATGCATTAAAACTTCATGGTGTCGTTTAGTAACCTTCGTGTGGTGATTATTGCGAATAGTTGCGTACGTCTTCTTCTGAAAAAGTTAAATATAGATTTTATATGGCTTACGTTTACATCAATCCACCGGTGTGCGCAACAGTATTGCCACTTAGCAATCAATGATGTATGGCATAAAAATGTCTCAAAACGTGTAACTAGTGTAGTAGTAAAAAATCTTAATATGTGCCAAAGGTCCAAAGCATGTCTGCATTCGGTGCAGATCGTCAATCAATTAATCAAATTGTGCTGTTGTGGATGTAGAGATAATACACTGTAAACAAGACTGGTAGCACTGCTGAAAGGTTTGAATAAATAAATTACATAAAATCTAAATTATAATTTTTTTAAATTTTTTTATTTAGATAATGATCAAGAATAATCATATTTGTCACATCCAAGTTCCAATGTTCTCTGTCGAATAAAGAAGTTCCTGTTCCAAAGAAGTTCCAGTATGTGGGTGTATGTATATATGTATATATATATATATATATATATATATATATAATATTATAATTTTATTAAATATGTACTTCATATAAATTGTAATGTTAATTGATAATTTGATATGTAGTCTTTAACAACTAGGCCCAACCGATTATATAATCAAAAGTTGATCGGTTGGTGCCATCCGATTATAACCGATGATCGATTATGAAATTCCAATAAATTCCCATACTACCTAATGGGGCATCCCAACAATTAGTAATTGGCTTACTACTCCTGCATTGTTTCATTGAGCAGGTATTTCTTAAAATCCTGTATCCTCTGCATGTTGTTACGTTTCACGCATGTTTGCCCCAGTCCTCTCGGTGAACAGTGCAGTGCTCTAGCAGTAGGTGGACGTGAGCCCCAGTCCTCTCAGTTGACAGTGCAGTGCTCTAGCAGTAGGTGGACTTGAGCCCTAGTCCTCTCAGTGGACAGTGCAGTGCTCTAGCATTAAGTGGACTTGAGCTCCAGTCCTCTCAGTGGACGGAGCTGTGCTTTAGCAGTAGGTGGACTTGAGCCCCAGTCCTCTCGGTTGACAGTGCAGTGCTGTAGCAGTAGGTGTAGGTGGACTTGAGCCCCAGTCCTCTCAGTGGACATTGCGGTGCTCTAGCATCACAACTCAAAACAACAATTGACACATGGTTCATGGAAAGAAATGTACCAATTGTTGACATTTTTTTCACCAGCCTTTAATTATAGGTTATATATAATACAGAATATATGTTTTGAAACGTACGTTAGTCCCAAACACTGTTCCCACTACACACTACTGTTTGTGGTATGTGTGTCATTGTGTGATTAAGTCATCTTTTATCGGTTTTGATATCTGCGGGTTGGTAATTTTAAAATTAAATAAATACAAATGTATAATAATGCTTTGTGCTTGCAGATGACCATGGATGAAAAATATGTGAACAGCATATGGGCACTGCTGAAGAACGCCATCCAAGAAATACAGAAGAAAAACAACTCTGGTTTAAGCTTTGAGGAACTGTATCGCAATGCATACACAATGGTTCTACACAAACACGGGGAGAAGCTGTACACAGGACTGCGGGAAGTTGTCACTGAACATCTTACAAACAAGGTCAGTGCTAGGCAGGGATGTGAGTCTGACCCACTCTTTTCTCTCTTTCATCAGTGTCAAAGTACTAAGCGATCTTGACTAAGGCCACTCCCTTTTGAGCTCTTAGGTCATGACAGGTTTATCTTCTGTCAGTCGCTGATTGGCCACTGCTTCAAAATTGGGACCTAAAATGCAACCAGACATTACAGTTGCTTGTGCTGACATTAAACACGTGCGAGAGTTGACTGTCACCAGTCAGTACAGTTGTTTGTGTTGACAGGTTTGTAAAGATGTGCTACAGTTGACTGTCACCAGTCAGTACAGTTGTTTGTGTTGACAGGTTCATAAAGACATGCTACAGTTGACTGTCACCAGTCAATACAGTTTGTGTTGACAGTAAAACATGCTATTGTTGACTGTCACCAGTGACCAGTTAGTACTGTTATTTGTGTTGACAATAAAGACGTGCTAGAGTTGACAGTCACCAGTAGGGGTGTAACAATACAGTAACCTCACGATACGATATGTATTGCGATAGATGAGTTATGATATGATACATAGTGCATTATAATACACATTAAATGCAACTTCAGCTTTCTACAATATAACACTCTCGAGTGCCAAATATTCATACAGGCTAAATAACAGTATAGGGTGGCATATCGGTCAAATTTAATAATAGTTTAGTGCCAAATAACAGTATGGTGGCAAATTGTTGAAAACAAATAATGGTATAGTACAAAAAAATTATTAGTATATGTGTCTTTTTTAGTGCCGAAGCAAAATTATTTGACTCGAAGTGAAGGCGTCCTTAGTAAACTATGCGAATCGCTGTGTATTTAGGGTTTTTTCCCACCGAATATATGTGGAAACTTTGTGCAAGTTTGATTGAATTGAATATGCAAGTCCATTTCAAGGAAAACCACCACCAGCTGGTTTGAGACGCTGCGCATGGCGGCCATTTACGGTCGGTTTACGCAGTGATAATGGCATGTTAACTAATAATATACCATGTCAACCTCCCGAGAACTAAGGATTCCAACCGATTCACCTAATCATTGAAATCTGATGGCCTAACACTTCGGGATAAAAATTTGGGATCCTTGGCAGCATGGATTCTGGCTAAATTCACGACTGTTGTTCAAATGGATGACAACTTGGCCATCAGAGGGCGCCACATGCAGCTCCATAATTACCACGATTATCGGAGAATATAGGCCGGCACAAATGTCTAAATCTAATAACCGTATTGTGCCAAATAAGGTGTACGTATGGTTGCAGTTTTCATCAAATAAATACGCGTATAGGGACGCTTATTTGGCACTCAGGAGTATAAGTCTTTGAAATTAGCCAAAAAAAATTAACTGGCCCCTGAGGTGAGTTTAAATTGGCCCTACAAAAAGGTATAAGTATACGTAAGAAAGCAAAGTTTTTTGTGCGTAAAACTAAAACAGGCACTGCTTTAAATAAAATAAATAATAATTTAATAAATATAAAGCATATAAAATATTGTCGTTCATTTCTTAAACAAAGTAATGAATTTAATAAACATTTCAATATGAATTTTATTTTGCAAAACAGTTATAATCACTGAAAGTCCTGGCATGGGCAAAAATCTATGACTATGCCGTTTTCACTTCATTCCAAATTGAAGCCTCCAAAGTTCACTTTCACAGCCAAATTAATCATTAATCAGAATGTCTTGGCACATATATTATTGTCAAACGCATTGTCTGCCGTCTTAGTACCACAAGTATGAAGTAATTTTTAACTCTACAGTTATCACAACTTCATCCGCCATCTTTGGTTTGGTGTTTCCCCGGTATTCCCCAAGATACTGATGTCATTAAATGTGAATCATGTTGCAAATGCCAGGGGTTTCCCATGCATGTACGGGAAGCAGTGGGAAGCAGTGAAACCATATGACAAACGTACTCTTCTTCAAAATATCATCAACATGCTCATTGCTAATGTTCCATTGTGAAATGATAAACTACATTGGATAACTAGTTCACTCTTGTGTAAATAATTAGCTGTTTCCGTCATTATCGATACGCTGTGTGCGTATCAGTGCATCATATCGTGGACCCGTGTATCGCGATATATTGATGCATCGATTAATTGTTACATGCCTAGTCGCCAGCTAGTACAATTGTTTGTGTTGACAGTAAAGACGTGCTAGAGTTAACTGTCATCATAATCATATTTATTTATCCCAGTTATACATACCAACATATAATACCAGGTCTCGATACTAACGCTTGTCCGCTAGTCCAGGACAAGTAGCTACCAGTGCATGTAGTATTTTAGAAACTAGCTTACTAAGACATCAACGCTGTTCTGTTGAAAACACGACTGCGCTGTTTCCGTTCCTTATTTAAATGCCTCTTGCATAGCCACACTTCTGACATATATGCCCATTTTATGTTTTGAATTTTTAACATTATTGCTACATGGGAATGCATAAAATTTGAATTTAAAGTCAGAAACACATCGCGATTGTAACAAACGCTAGCGTAACGGCCTAACACCACTCTGCTTCGGCTTGATGGCAAAGTTATGAGCATTTGTATTACCAAGCACATTTTGTTTACATATTAACGCAACTTACTACAATCATATCACCGCTATATTTTAAAGCAAGTAGCTGGTAGCTACAGCAGTGACCCTCTGTGTAGTTCATAATGAAAAGCGCATAAATTAATTTATTCTGTTTTATTAATACAATAATTTTTACAGTCGTTTATTTTGTTGCGATTGTTACCATTTGCATACTGGACTATCAATTAATTAATATACTATGTGATACTAGATTTTAGGGGCTAGCAGTCTTTGTTCCAGCAGAATATTATAGTTCTTGCTAAATAGGAACTGTTATTATTTGTAACATGAAAAAATGGTGTCTAAGTGTGCATTGTAATTCAGTTATTTCCTTTTGGTCAGAATATTTCAATTTTGCAGAATTGCTTTTTAACACAATAACAGTTGGCAAATGCTATCTTGTTTCTTAGAATCATTTTTCCTTCTACATTCAGAAAATGCACTAAGACATATTTTTAGGAACATCGTCTGGATATTATATAGATCCAGGTGGGTGTTATATCATGCCATAACAATTCACTGCGTTTGTAGTTTTCAGGTGAGACAAGTATAGTTTTGTTGAGACAAGTAAACATGACTCTCTAATTATTCTACAGGACAAGTGTCTTCTAGGAGTTAGTGTAGACAAGTAAACATGACTCTCTAATTGTCCTACAGGACAAGCGTCTTCTAGGAGTTAGTGTAGAGCAAACTTAGATGTACTGTGTAGTATGAAAAATAAAAATTACAGGTCAATGTATGGGACCAAAATTGGTCACTATCATAAGAGCCACCCGTGATTTACTTTCTACATAATTAATTTTACAATAGACTTTGTAAAGTAAACAAAAACATTTTTTTATTTATTTCTTTAGTAAAAAATATACCAAAATATTTGTTTTTTCCTCTTCAAATCATAATTATTTTATATTACAAATAGCTAGACATTATTATAGGGGTTAATAACTACAATATATTTTGACAAATATGGCAATTTAGAATTTCACATTTGTTATTATATTTTTGTATATAATGTTTGTTTTTGGCATATGCCACAAAACCACGTTGACTATGAGTATGGATCTTATTTGTCAGCATTGCTGGGGTGTTTATTGTGTGTGGTATGCTATGTCGAGTATAATCGCATTGTAAATTTGTGATGTGATCTGCTTATATGTATTTCATTATGTCTGCGTGTGTTATGAATATGGATATTATGATTTTGGTGTAAAGAAAAATGCTGTACGTACGCAGGTAATTTGTTGTGTATAAATTTATAATAAAATTGTACTTTACTTAAATTTATCATACGTATTGTCTTCTTTTAGAGTTTGATTATTCTCTCACATTTATATCCCCATGCCATTATTCTGTGGTTGAAATCTGACAATATTAAGGAGTTATATAGTATAATTTTTACATTTATAGGCAGAAAATGTTTCAATTTATTAAGTACACCTAAAAATTTTTAGCATTTATTTGAAATGTTATCTACATGATTTTTCCAGTTAAGATGTTCATCCATTGTTAAACCTGAATAGTTAAGTGTGTGTGCTCTTTCAATGAAAGTCTTGTCTATCTTTATCTTGAGAGGCAATGATCTCTTGTGTACTGTTTTAAACAACATAATATATTTTGATTTCTTTACGTTTAATGATAATTTATTTATTTTTAACCATTCAGTTATTTCCAACATAATATTGTATTTTCATTGTAGTTGTACTATACTGTCATACACGGATTGTGTATGACAGTGTAGTATCGTCAGCATACATTATGAAGTTAAACAACTGGCATTTGGGAAGTCGTTTATATATATAATAAAGAGTACAGGTCCAAGGATTGATCCCTGCTCAACACCTGTTGATATTGTTAGTTGACACGACCTCTGTCAAACTCAACATACTGATAACGATTCGTTAAATAAATTTTTAAGAGATCTAGTGCCACTCTGCTTATACCATAACAATTTAGTTTCTTTTTGTAAAATATGGTCAATTCTATCGAAAGCTTTGGATAAATCTGAATATGTATTTATTGATATTGCATTGTTGTCCATGGTAGTTATTAATCTATCAATTAGTTCCATATCTGCCAATTCCGTTGAGTGTTCAGTTCAAAATCCATACTGACTTTCATAAAACAACTTGTTCTTTGCAAAATCCTTAGAATTGATTATATATAACTTTTTACGTACTTTTGAGACAACAGGCAAAAGCGAAATTGGTCTGTAATTTGTGAATTGAGTGTCATCACCACTTTTGAGTATTGGGATTACTGTAGTGATTTTTTATTTGTCAGGAAAAATTCCTGTATTGAGTGTCTTCTTGGTAAGTAATGTTAGTGACTTAATTAAATAATTATTGTTTTATGGTGTTTAGCAATTGTGAAGAGATGTCATCGTAACCATACAGGCATCTATCATAATATTGTACTTATGGTTTCTTCATCTATTGTAATATTGTACTTATAGTTTCTTCATCTATTGTAATATTGTACTTATGGTTTCTTCATCTATTGTAATATTGTATTTATGGTTTCTTCATCTATTGTAATATTGTACTTATGGTTTCTTCATCTATTGTAATATTGTACTTATAGTTTCTTCATCTATGTCTGTAAATTTAAACTTTGTAGATGGTGTTTTGTTCATATAGAAGGAATAACTTCTATTACTGTCATTGTTGATAATAATAACTTCTATTACTCTCATTGTTGATCTTTTTGGCAAGATGTGGACCAATGTTTGTAAAACAAAAATTTCTTCATTTGTTTGCTAATTTGCCTTTGTCCTTTATAATGTTTTCACCTTCTTTGAAGCTTTTTTGAGAAAGCTTTTTTGTTTTTGATAAAATATCATTAATCATTTGCCAATTTTTCCTTTTGTCACTTTTATATTTGTTACAACATGATTCATAGTAAATTTGCTCCGTTTTAGGGTGGTGTTGTAAGTTTTTAGGATTATATGAAGATTTCTGCATCTTAATGTGTCCGGATTGGTCAATTTAAATTGTTTATGTAAGTTACCTCAGTATTTTATGGACTTAAATATCCCTTTTGTTACCCAAGTTGTTTTCTTACGGGTATACACCAGTCAGTACAGTTGTTTGTGTTGACAGTTACCAGTCAGTACAATTGTTTGTGTTGACAGTCACCAGTCAGTACAGTTGTTTGTGTTGACAGTCACCAGTCAGTACAGTTGTTTGTGTTGACAGTTACCAGTCAGTACAATTGTTTGTGTTGACAGTCACCAGTCAGTACAGTTGTTTGTGTTGACAGTCACCAGTCAGTACAGTTGTTTGTGTTGACAGTCACCAGTCAGTACAGTTGTTTGTGTTGACAGTCACCAGTCAGTACAATTGTTTGTGTTGACAGTCACCAGTCAGTACAGTTGTTTGTGTTGACAGTCATCAGTCAGTACAATTGTTTGTGTTGACAGTCACCAGTCAGTATAATTGTTTGTGTTGACAGTTACCAGTCAGTACAGTTGTTTGTGTTGACAGTCACAAGTCAGTACAATTGTTTGTGTTGATAGTCACCAGCCACAATTGTTTGTGTTGACAGTAAAGGCATACTGGAATCGACAGTCACCAGCCAGTAGAGTTGTTTATGTTGACAGGTTCGTAAAGACGTACTGGAGTCTCTCAACAACAACTTCCTTCAGACGCTGAATAGTGCATGGAATGACCATCAAACATCAATGGTCATGATTCGAGACATCCTCATGTATATGGTAAGTAGGGCTTTTCCAAATAGATACACAGTGCATCGAGTTTGAGGTGAGCAATCGCTCGTGCAAATCAATAACTTATATAGTGATTTATCGTTCACTCTTGTTGCTAAAATCGCTTGCCATCTGCAAGTGTCCGTCGCAGCAAGGACTAGTTTCTTGAGTATCGGATTTGCTAGGAAGGTCTAGCCCCTTTATAAACGTGGTGTTCGGGGTCTAAGATTTTGGCGAGTCGCGTTAGGCTGATCTGATTGACAGAGTAATGGGAATCGAAAATAATAACTTGGATCTGAGCAGCTGAACCCGTATATGAATTTACACATGCAGCGTGAAAATTTATTAAACATTGAAAACGACAATATTAATAATTGTTCCACTTCGTATTTCAACCGCTCTCAACACATAAAATTCACAACAGATATCTTCGATACTTCATTGTACAAAAGTTAGCGCTGACAAGTACCTATTATAATTACAAATAGTGGCACCACCACACAGTCAAAATACAAATTGCTTGCCCAACTTAATTTGGCATATTTAGGTGAGCAATTTGTTATTTTACCCATAATCTGATAGCCATGCCCTTGTGTCTGTAGGACTGAGTGCATTGTATAACTATAACCATGTCCTTGTCTGTGTGTAGGACTGAGTTCATTGTATAGCCATGTCCTTGTGTCTGTAGGACCGCGTGTATGTACAACAGAATGGTGTAGAGAATGTCTACAATTTGGGCCTAATGATCTTCCGAGACCAGGTCGTGCGCAGTCCTATCATCAGAAACCACCTCCGTGAGACGCTCTTAGAAATGGTTGCAAAAGAGCGTCGAGGAGAGGTTGTTGACAGGTAGGTGAAGCCACCTTAGTATCACCTTAATAGCCACTCCGGTCCACTTCTTAATGTCCTTCCACTGTCTCCTGAAACGTCTTCATGGTTGTTTTGGTTGTTGGAATCTACTGTTGAACAATTTATAAGAGAAGTGATCTGGGTGTCTAACAATATGTCCGGACCATTGTAGCTATTGTCGCTCCTATGACAGTGATTCAATTTATTCTTTGTAGTAATCTTCCATCCAATATGTGACATTAACTTTTATTTTCATACTGTCCAATATAGTGTTACCAGTTTGTTTTTCGGTTGACTTAAAATTAATATATTGTCTCTTTTCTGTACTACTTATTTTGCTTTGTCTTTGGGACAAATCAATATTTGCTGTTCCTCTATGTTGTGGTTACACTGTGCAGAGGGGCGGTGAAGAATGCCTGTCACATGCTCATGGTGTTGGGTCTCGACTCACGCAACGTCTACGAGGAAGACTTTGAGAGGCCCTTCCTTGAGCAGTCGGCAGACTTCTACAGAGTAAGTCAGCCTTATCAATAATACGCAGTTTTCTGCTACATTTTCAGGTTGGAAACATTGCAGAACTTCCATATACATTTTGAAAGATTTGGAGATTTCTAAACATAGGCACCGACTGAATTCAGCTTTGAAGTAAACTTAAACAAATAGTTACATTGTAACCGGACATGTCCGTTTGTGAAATCATAGCTACACTGCAGGACACAGCATTGACTACCAGACATGTTTAAGTATGTTTGTGAAGTCATAGCTACACTGCAGGACACAGCATTGACTACCAGACATGTTTAAGTAAAGTTACAAGCTCTCAATTCCTTTTGCAGTATTTTGTAACCAAAACACACTTCACACAGGACTTATCGCAGTGACACAGAAAATAGAAGATGGCCACATGTTAAAACTGCTTCCTCAACTGATTTAGCCTACCGCAAATCCGATTAATTGGTGTCCAAATATGTAGTGTGTGAATTGTTTATGTAACATCTGCAGTTGATTAAAAAATGCCCTTTTTTCTTCAAATCATCGAAAGAATTGATTTTAGCCGTTAGATCTGGTAAGGATCAAAATAGTGGATATCGAACATGGTAAACACTGTGTGAGTCAATGCTGATCAAGGGCATGACCTCCATCCTCTCGCTGATCACATGACAAAGTTAAACAATTGCACAAAGGAAGAAAATCCTGATTTTTCAGCATTTCGATTTTCACTTCACTTAATACTTGAACAAACATTAACTAATTTAATAGTTTTTCTGATGGTTTCACAAAAACTACATACAAAAGTTGCACAAACGAGCTAGCATGTTGCAGTGGATACTAGGTAGGTTTGGTTTGGTTTTTCGCAAAATTAATTTGAAATGAGACTAGCGAAAAAATCTAATTGATTAAGCACCTTTAAGTGGTACCCTATGTTGGCTACTTTTTCTGCACATGACCCTAATTGATTCTCACTGTTATTTATGCTTCAGATTAAAATATTTTAATAACAACATTGAGCCAATATTGAGCATTTAAAGTTTACAACACCCCAGAATTCACACACCATGTGAGTGACACTTGAAGCAACTGGCCTGCCATCTGGTAGGTGGGTTCAGAACAACAAGGTGTTACCAGAGGGCAGCACTGTGGTGAAGCAGGAATGAGTTTGTTTTGTTGACCTGTGTAGGTGGAGAGTCAGAAGTTTCTGGCAGAGAACAGTGCATCTGTGTACATAAAGAAAGTAGAAGCGAGAATCAATGAGGAGGCAGAACGGGCAACACACTACCTAGACAAGTCAACGGAGGATCCGATGGTCAAGGTATAGACTTTATCTTTCTCATTGCATCAATCATTGCAATGTAATGTGGAAATGTAATAACACTTATTGCTAGCATCATCCAAATAAACAGTTTGGCCAAATATTTGGATTTTTCTATACTAAATCAAGTATCTTTACCTTTTTATTGATTAGGAACAAACTTAGCAAAACAGATTGTAGTTCTTTTTCATCCAGTCTAGTGAACTTTATCAGTATTTGTTATCTGTTTCTTTCTTAGTTAAATTGTGTTACTGTTTCTTGTGTGTGCGTTTGTGTGCATGCGTGCGTGTGTTACTCAGTGTGTTTCTCAGTGTGTGTTTGTGTCTTCAGGTGCTGGAGGAAGAACTTATCAGCAAACACATGAAGACAATTGTTGAGGTAAGTCGAGGTGTACAGCTTCACACACAGGTTGGTGCTTATGTTAACTGTACTAAGTGAAACACTGTAATTAACCCTTTAACACTTTCAAATGCTGTTGCTGAATTTCCTCGTAACAGCCGAAGATGGCCATTGCATAATTGCCAAGACTTACTTTTGTATAAAAAAATTCTGTCCATCACTAGTCTCTGACACTGGAACAAATGGTATCAATCGAAAGCTGATCGAATCTTCTTTCTGTCTCATATTTATTCATGACCGGATTCTAAGAGCACTCGTGAGAATATAACTTAAAAACGTGATATAGTTGGTGGCCAAATTTGGTCATTTTACTACGCTCTGCATAATAAATATAATAATATAATAATAACCTGGCTTGATGCAGCGAATGAGAGCCGTGATTACAAAACATGTAGTGGGGCTCCGATCTCAGCCACTTGTTGACACATTGTAAGATATATGCCTCCCTCTTCTTATTAGTGGGGTGGCTATGTGCTATGATAATGCCTTTTTGGAAGAGTGCCAAAATTTGCACAGATGTTGGTTAATATTTATTAAAAAAAATTCAGACAGGTGTCGTTTGTAGTTGGGTCATAGGTGGCACTGCAAGCTGCTGCGGTGTCTGCGAGCCACTGACTTTCCATCTGCAATTCTTCATATAGCACAGACGTATCATCGCGCGGTTCGCCCTCTAGCAACGGTATATCTGCCTTCTTCATTGCACTGTTACTCACTGGTTCGATAGATGTGTAGTACTCTGGAAGATCCAGAGAATCTGTGTGTTCAGCACTATTCATTTCCGGGTGTGGTCCTTCAATCCTGCCTGCATTGTATCGACAGAGGCACTGGATCAGTGAAACAGCTGTAACATGTAGTCCTTCAATCCTGCCTGCATAGTATCGACAGAGGCACTGGATCAGTGAAACAGCTGTAACATGTAGTCCTTCAATCCTGCCTGCATAGTATCGACAGAGGCACTGGATCAGTGAAACAGCTGTAACATGTAGTCCTTCAATCCTGCCTGCATAGTATCGACAGAGGCACTGGATCAGTGAAACAGCTGTAACATGTAGTCCTTCAATCATGCCTGCATTGTATCGACAGAGGCACTGGAACAGTGAAACAGCTGTAACATGTAGTCCTTCAATCATGCCTGCATTGTATCGACAGAGGCACTGGATCAGTGAAACAGCTGTAACATGTAGTCCTTCAATCATGCCTGCATTGTATCGACAGAGGCACTGGATCAGTGAAACAGCTGTACCATGAAGATTTGTCATGGCTGTGGTAGAGCTCGAACACCAATTCCAATATACCTCTTACAGACCTGACTGTAAAGACACTTACTTATGTCCATAACTCGGTCATAACAGACAGATGAACCCAGTGCATACATTGCATCCACCACCTCTTTTTTCCCTGTAGTAGCAGTTTCAGACCGACATATACAGGTAAGGCAGTTTCACGATCATGATTGTGCTTTTGGTTTGCCTGAAATGAAGTGATAGCTCGACATCGCTTATAGCTATTGAACATGATCAACTGGGATGTCGAGACTACCTGTTGAGTAATGTCACACCCACCATCCTCACTCTCCCTATTCTGTATATTGTTGCCTCTTGTATTCACAAAGGACACTAAAATATTTGGCACACATCTGGTTTGGCACTCAGCTGCAAACTTTCCATTAAATGACTGACCGTGATCAAACATATCACGTCTGAGAATATTAGCTGCCTTAAGCAATGCAATGGCCTAGTCATCCTCTTGTTCATTGTTATCCAGTTTACCAAATATAAGCGCACTGACTTGAACATCGAATACAAAGCACGCAAACTTTCCCTGCTTAAAGCATCTGGGATCTTTCGCACAATTTTTTCCTTGAGTTTGGTGCTTTGCACATATGCATCAGGCGCACCCAGTTTCGTCAAGCGGTGTTTCAACAGCAGAGTGAGATAAGATAATTTGAAGGGTGGACACTCAGGATCCATCTTCAATGTAGCAGCTCAGCAAAGGCCAAGCTGTGCCACAATGAATGACACAATTCTGAATGACCGTGGTCCTTTCTCAACCTTGCCTTTGCTTCATTGAACAAGTTCAGAGCACACCGGTCTTGGTACTTCGCTTCTTGGGCTATCAGATCCGCAGCACTCAACCTCGTGATTAGTTGCTCATCCTCTAGTACTTTAGTGTATTCCCTCAGTCGACTGTCCAGCTGTTTCGTCATCACCTGTCTCAGTGGATTTTCTGCATTTGTTTCAGTTGTGCTATTCAAAAAACAGTGCTTAGTTGAAAGTGGTTTACACTTAATGCGTGTGTATTTAGGGTCTGGGGCACTGTGTGTTGGGGCCGAGGCATGACGCTTCTTGGTGGCCTGATGCAGTCTTTTGATCTTCGATTTCTTTATCATGGCTTTCCATGACGGATGCCACTTTGCACTATGACGCAATAATGTCAATGACACACCGTCTCCTTCATCAAGGGCATCTAAATTCAGGTTTTGAAATGGCAGTGGAGCCAGATCAACATAATATTTGAGATTGTCAGCAAACACAACATAGTCGTTTTCAATATTGTCACATTTTGAGTTATTTGCTGGGCAACGCAATGCGTCTCCACCTCGGTCATCTTGACACAATATGCATTTCGACCAATCCATGATAAATCAGTATTGGATCCTTATTGAAAGAGTGGCACACGTGCAGGTTGTCACGTAGAGGTGGGCGTCTGCCTCACATTTTCCTAAACAAGAAAAGAACATTCATTACTGTAGTAAGTTCCACATCTCAATATTCCATGTAAAACAGGTATGTGCAAAAAACATGGTAACATGGCTAAAAAAATTATTGTTTTGACAGTTTACCTTGACCTTTATCCATGACTGTTATCTATAATAGTCCTATGTATTATTATATGTGAATGACTCATTTGTGGTAACCTTTTATCATATCTTATTACAAACAAGTTATTGATTAGACAAATGTGGTATACTAGTATTAGAAATCACTTGTGAACAACTATTGGTTTACTTAGTGTTGTATTTTCAACGTGTTCAGCAAAGTTAATATTCCAACAGTAACTGCTGTACACTGGTCTACTATAATTCACATGTGAATGGTAGGGTAGGTAAGGTAAAGTCATCCCCCAGGCATTACGCCTTAGGAAGCCATGAAGGCTTATATGGCCAGTGCTTAAACCTGGTTTCTGTAGTGCGAAGCAACTTAGAGTGCAGTTATACTGACTCTCCTGGACGGGACACTAGTCCATCGCAGGCACCTTCCAAACAGTGTTTGTACTCATTTACATCTGAGTAGACTGAGGCAAAGTAAACGAAATTGCCTAAGTTTCGAAAACGAACCGTGCCCAGTGTTGGTCTTGAACTCACAACCTTAGAATTTAGAGTCCAACACCTTAACCACTAGGCCACGGATGCCCCCCACGTGTAAATAATGCTACTTATTGATATTGATATTTGATTTTTTTTTTATTGATTTATTTGATTTTTTTTAATAAAGAATAGACATCGTGGCGCATAATATATTTAATTTATAATTGGAAAAGGAAACAAGCAATTTGCTTCTTTTCCATTGTCTTAAATCTGTTTAGTAGCTGATTGGCTGATTGATCGTATGTACATGAATTTATGTTATTTGAGACTATAAACATAATCATTATTATTATTATGAAGGTCTTGAACCCAATTCCATTCGATTGGTCATCCAATGAACTATCAAGATAGATCCCAAGTTTGTCTTAATCAGCCAAGTAGATGCAGAGATATGCACATTTCAGACAGGGGAGTAATTTTCGGTGGTCGCCATCTTGGATTTATGCAAATGGGTTGTTCCGGGCGAACATTTTCTTGGCCACCCGTCTGAAAAATTTTAATAAATATTGACCAACATCTGTGCAAATTTTAACAGACTTCCAAAAAGGCACTGTCATAGCATTTTTGTGCACATAGCCACTGGACTAAATCTTCTTTGGGGCCGCACGCAATGGTCCGGGAGGCATTTCTCACAGATGTAGATGTGTTTTAATTGTCCGTCTTCTTTGTGCTCACCTGGTCGAGATTTATAACTGAATTTGTACTCACTCAACCAATGAGTACATAGAGTACTACAGAAGTGTAGTCAACGCATTGTTCTTGTTCTTTGAAGCAATTTTAATTGTGTACATCAGATGGCTACATACATAGTAGCAATATAATCATGCACGATGATAATGAAAAGAAACAGTGAATATAGATATCACTGTAAACCATAAAGAAAAGTAGTGAATGTCTACATCACTTGCCCAGTTTGCAAGTTAAACTTTTGAACTCTTGGATCTGGGCCAAATCCAGGGTTCCCAGGGCTCCCTCTCAGTTCCCCAATTATGTTGACCTCCGAGGTCAGAGCAATTTAGCAAATGTCACTCACTTCGAACTTTTACATCACATTATTTCAAGTTTCTGTATCTTTTTTTGACAAAATGCCTGACAGCATTAGTGAATTGTGTTATTATATTAGTTCAGACAGTTATATCTTTGAGATGAATATTCAGCAAGTGGTCAACGCGATTTGTGGTGTCAGCAGTAACCAGCTTTTTTAGCCTGTCTGAAGTGGCCTAGTGGCAGAATCATAAAATATAAGTTTTTTAACATATTTGATTCTTTTTCTGCTTTATATTACAGCTAACATGTATGGCTATATTTGTCTCATTGGGTATAGGACATTATAGTCAGTAATTATCTGGTAGCGGGGTGAAAAAACATGATTAGATGATGTGATATATTTATTATAAAACATTTTATTAAAGTGTTTCTTTCGCAATAAAATGATACAGCATTCATATTGTTACGATGATTATTAGTAAAGTTATGACTTTTAAAGTAAATATGCGACATAGGATTACCATGGAGCACTCCTAGGCCCCGGGTAATTGAAGGAAACTGCAACTGTTTTCACCATGGTAATGTGAATAGGGTGTCACCTATTTTTGAGTCTTTTCTGGGTTTTTGAAACTTATTAAATATAAATTTATCTATTTTTAATCACATCTTGGCAGAGAAGAAGACACCTATGAGGATATACAATGACCATTATTGTGATGCCAGGATAAATAAGGATGTAAAAGGATCTTCGTTGTGACGCCAGGATCAATGAGTATGTAAAAGATGTAAATCTTCCTAGTGAGGTCATGGTTAAAAGGAAGTGTCTTGTTTTATTGTTGCAAGACAACGCTGCTGCTTTCTTATTGATTATGAATTGCTTAACCCTTTTTGTTTTGGTGTCCTGCCAAGCTTGGGTCACCCGAGGATCTTAGCGCAGTAGAAATGAGTGTGTGCGTGCGTGCGTGCATGCGTGCGTGCATGCATGTGTGTGTATTCCATAATGAGGCATCTAGTTTTATAAAATACAGACCCATAGTACTCACTACTGTTTCACCACATTATAAAAAAAATTTCTATTAGATTATTAGACATGCTTTGACAGATACTTTTATAAAAAAATTATACGAAAATTAAAATAAATCATGGCATGTAACACATCAGACATTATGTCCTGTCCGATGTGATTCACGCCATACATTATGTCAGTGATCATGTCACATTGCACCAGGCATCATGTCTTGATGTGTTGTCATATCTCTCGTGCACATACAAGTTGTTCATCTTGTGTTGTCATATCTCGCGTGCATGTATAAGTTGGTCATCCGGGTGCCAAACGGTCTCAAGACGATGTACGGTTGCATCAGTGCTGCTGCTGCTGCTGCTGCTGCTGCCGCCGCCGCTGCTGCTTCAGGGTGACCATGCACATTTACAACAGACAAGTTATGTTTGAGCATCACTGTTGGGTTTGAGATTTTCCCTGTGTTTGTGTAGATGGAGAACTCTGGGGTCGTCCACATGCTCAAGAACAACAAGACTTCAGGTGAGTGGCTGGTGTCAACATGACAGTGATGACAGAGTGAATGTATATCATGTAGTCATCATGTTTGTATCTAGGCATCAAAAGTTTCTTATTATTGGTACACAAAAATAGCATGGTAAACTTGGTTGTTTTTTCCCAACACCTATGCTGAGTCAGAATTTCACACTGGCCATCTCATCACGGAGTTTAGGAGTCACCTTTGATAATAATTTTAGATAGCATATTTCACAAACTTGTAGTTGCTGGTTTTATCATATTCGTCGTATTCGCCGGTATATTTCTTTTGCTGTCGCCAAAACTACTCCAACTGCTCTTGTTAGCAGTAGACTTGACTATTGCAATTGCCATTATCATAATATTGCTCTGAAGGATATCTTGAAACTTCAACATGTGCAAAATTTTTTGGCAAGGGTAGTTACCCGGTCTCCTCATTTCTCTCACTCAGTACCACTTCTTAAATCATTGCATTGGCTCCTTGTCCGATATCACATTATTTTTAAGATCTGTATATTTACCTATCAAGCACTTTCATCCAAGCAACCAACATATTTACATTCACTGCTCACTCCTGCAGACAGCTTTGATCATCTAATTATAATCTACTTTTTGTTAAGTGTTAAGACAGATGTAGGAACTAGAGATTTTTCAGTTGCTGCACTGACTCTGTAAACTCACTCCCTGTTAGTGTTAAGTCAATAGGAAATATAACAACATTTCGCCGTAAACTAAAAACTCACCTGTTTAAACTTGCTTATCCTCCATAGCTCCCCAGCATACCAATCAAACTGTTTACAACTGAAACTACTTATTGATTATGAATTGCTTAACCCTTTTTGTTTTGGTGTCCTGCCGAGCTTGGGTCACCCGAGGATCTTAGCGCAGTAGAAATGAGTGTGTGCGTGCGTGCGTGCGTGCATGCATGTGTGTGTATTCCATAATGAGGCATCTAGTTTTATAAAATACAGACCCATAGTACTCACTACTGTTTCACCACATTATAAAAAAATTTCTATTAGATTATTAGACATGCTTTGACAGATACTTTTATAAAAAAATTATATGAAAATTAAAATAAATCATGGCATGTAACACATCAGGCATTATGTCCTGTCCGATGTGATTCACGCCATACATTATGTCAGTGATCATGTCACATTGCACCAGGCATCATGTCTTGATGTGTTGTCATATCTCTCGTGCACATACAAGTTGTTCATCCTGTGTTGTCAGATCTCGCGTGCATGTATAAGTTGTTCATCCGGGTGCCAAACGGTCTCAAGACGATGTACGGTTGCATCAGTAGCTACCTGAGGGATCAGGGTCGCGCCCTCGTGAAAGAGGACGAGGGAAACAAGAACGCCATCGTCTACATACAGGTGAGACACAGGACACTTGTGACAGTCTGTCACTGACACAGGACACCTGTTACAGTCGGTCTCTGACACAAGTCACTTGTGATAGTCTGACACAGGACACTAGATTCTGAGCTTTCAACTAAAAAACTTACAATATATGTTACCATGATACTTAGAGACAGATGGTTTAATGTATCTCTTAACCATATGTGAAATGCATGCACATTGTAAACCAATATCTGGCAAAGTGATGTGGATACCAAACTTGTGAACCTTGAACATCTGGTGAAGTGATTTGAACAGACTTGGGGTCAGTTACCTTATATCAATTCCAATTACATACCAGTTATGCATACCAATTCCAAGTGACACCTCAAAAATACTGATTCCAATTACAAATTAACCATTCTATTTTGAAATAAAAGTATGTAAACAGAAACAGCTTTATTTTATTTTTGCATATTATGCTATAATAATGGCATGAACACTGTGCTGATTGTGAATCATGAGTGTGCAGTGAAATGACATGAACACTGAACTCATTGTGAACCGTGCAGTGAAGTGAGGTTGTGTTTCAGAACCTGCTCAGTCTGAAGGATCGCTTTGACCACTTCCTGCATGAGTCATTCAGTGATGACCGACTCTTCAAACAGATCATCTCATCTGACTTTGAGTACTTCATCAACCTCAACCCCAAGTCTCCCGAGTACCTGTCCCTCTTCATTGACGACAAGCTCAAGAAGGGCGTCAAAGGGGTAAGACCTTGTCCCAGTCACTGTCTTACTGAATGTCTACGTTGTGTTAAGTAGTCACAACTGAAAGGGCACTTGAAGGCACTCGTTCTAACACAATTCAAGTTGAATTATGTTGAGTCAGTTACAAAGTATTTCACTTAAACTACAACTGGCATCATTGTGTCTTCTTAATGCCACATATTGTTTTTGCAATAACCACTGGTGAATTAAAATATAGAACTCGACAATTAAATTACATACGTTTGAACAGTAAAAATGGCTTGTCATTTGGTTCGTGTTTGTGTTGCAAGATGTCAGAGCAGGAGATTGAGAACGTACTGGACAAGAGCATGGTGTTGTTCCGCTTCCTAGAGGAGAAGGATGTGTTTGAGCGCTACTACAAGCAGCACCTGGCCAAGCGCCTGCTTCTCAACCGCAGTGTGTCAGATGACTCCGAGAAGAACATGATCTCCAAACTCAAGGTCAGTTCATTTCATCTGATGTCTTAGAACAAAATGGAAGCTGAGATTGTGTTCTCTCTCTGTCAGGTGGGATACAATCTGAACTAACATGCCGTTATTAATTCTTATTAGTAGTGTAGCTTTAGATGAAACATAAATTACATTGCTAGAGCTGGTTGTAAAAATAGCAGCATAGTGTGTACTTGAGCTTAACTTTAAACGTGTGAAGTTTAAAACCTGACACTGTTGAATCTACAGTTAGAATGTTTATGATTAATACCTCAAAATGTTGTATTTCCTAGAGCATCAATGTTAATTTATGTCTGCCTCTAACCTTGACAGTATGATAGTGGTTGTCTGTGGTAACATGTAATGTGCTGTGTACTTTAAATACCAAGGTATACTAATGCCTTTGTTGTAGACTGAGTGGTTGTATTGATGTAGTTGTAGACTGAGTGTGGATGTATTGATGTGGTTGTGCACTGAGTGGTTGTATTGATGTGGTTGTAGACTGAGTTTGGATGTATTGATGTGGTTGTAGATTCCATGTAGAATGAGTGTGGTTGTATTGATGTGGTTGTAAACTGAATGTGGTTGTAGACTGAGTGTGGTTGTAGACTGAGTGCGGTTGTATTGATGTGGTTGTAGACTGAGTGTGGATGTATTGATGTGGTTGTAGACTGAGTGGTTGTATTGATGTGGTTGTAAACTGAGTGTGGTGGTAATGATATAATTGTAGACTGAGTGCGGTTGTCAGTTCACGTCTAAGTTGGAGGGAATGTTCAAAGACATGACAGTGTCCAACTCAACCATGGAGGAATTCAAATCACACATAGCACAGACATCGGTGAGTGCCAACATACTTATTGACACCTCTTGCATGTCTTTATTCAGTCACTTCACAGTGCTGTAGACAGCACAGCCAGTCAGTGACAGTGCAGTCACTTCACAGTGCTGTAGACAGCACAGCCAGTCAATGACAGTGCAGTCACTTCACAGTGCTGTAGACAGCACAGCCAGTCAGTGACAGTGCAGTCACTTCACAGTGCTGTGAACAGTACAGCCAGCCAGTGACAGTTGCAGTCACATCACACTGCAGCATTGATAGACTCAGGTGTATACCTTCCTAGAAATGTTATGAAAATATGAACCCTTTTTAAGCCTTGTGCGTAAAACAATAAATAAACAATAAGTTGTTTACTGAATCAAAACACAGAAGAAGTAAAAAAACATAAAAAAATGTTAATGTAATGAAGCCATCCGTGTGTTGTTGTCTAATGAAGCCATCCGTGTGTTGTTGTCTAATGAAGCCATCCGTGTGTTGTTGTCTAATGAAGCCATCCATATGTTGTTGTCTAATGAAGCCTGTCACTTCAGACGAACCTGCACGGAGTAGACCTGTTTGTACGTGTGCTCACTACGGGGTTCTGGCCCACACAGTCAGCCACCAAGTGTAATGCACCCTACGCTCCACGCCTCGCTTTTGAGTCGTTCCGTAGGTACGTCACCACATGCTCACACACCGCTCTGACATCATGCAAATATCTTTTCTCAGATAGTTTATTGACAAAATGTGTTATTGCTGTAATGCCAGGAGAAATAAGTACAACAGAACAAATTTGTTATATTAAGAATGATGAGCTGTAAGACTGTTTTTGTACCCACGGGGAATAAATGTAGGCTCATTGTAGCATTAACATGCACAAACAAGATTGAAAGTTGTGTATTTGCTTTGACAATCACACCTAGTTACCCCCGCAGGTTCTACCTCGGCAAACACAGCGGGCGCCAGTTGTCTCTCCAGCCTCAACTAGGGTCCGCTGACCTCAATGCAACCTTCTATGGCACTGCACGGCGGGATGAACCATCATTGGACGAGAGTAGCTCAGCAACGTCTAACATCAGCCTGAACACTTCCAAGTCTGGCCCTCGCAAGCATATCATACAGGTAAGTAGTTGTCACAATTTTTCTGGTATGAATGATAAAGTTCATTAGTCTAGGGGTAACAATAAATAACGGTGGATGAGCCGATGTGACTGACTTACTATACTTTCGGGTTCCGATTATGTATATAATAACAAATACTATGGCAAATACATCTAATTGATATAAGAGATTAGAACTAATATATATAGTTTGCACATTTATTTAATAGTACAAGATAATATATGTTCACAACATCAACAAGTATAGAGTAGTCATGTGATGTGTGCGCTTATGCTGCTACAAGGTAATGCTGTCTGTCAACTATTTACATTATTTTCAGTTTGAAGTTATATTCTAGGTTTATATATATATATATATATATATATATATATATATCTGCTTTGTGAAGGTATGTAGACCTGTCAAAATGCCATATCTACAATGTGGACGTTTAAGATTTTGTGAATTTTAGTGATTGTATGAGACATTGCCATCGGTAGTATTGTGCTGTGTTCAGTGAGCCGTGACCATTGTCATGGCAATAAAGTACACAAGTTTTCAACTGCGTCAACTGTGCCAGCATATTGCAAAACCACTTTTGCGTGTAAGGAAGACCGTCTACGACACTCTAAAGCAATTGGATATTTGTTTCATTAACTCTTTGACCAGTGGTCAGCTTACTTAGACGCTGTGATGCTGGACCCGCATGACATCGTTATTACTGGCGACGGCTACAAGTTTCACACCTGCTCAGAAGAGTGGCTGTCATTTACAAGTCCAGCTTGAAAGTGGAAAATGTGTCAAATCGCAATAAATTCACGTATTTTGAGTATGCTGATTACTACGTTACGGCACGTGGCATTATGTTAAGATTGGGAGTAGTATGCCGCCCACCACCATCTAAGAGAAATGGTTTCATTAACTCTTTGACCAGTGGTCAGCTTACTTAGACGCTGTGATGCTGGACCCTCATGACATCATTATTACCGGCGATTTAAATTTCCATCTTGACATCGTATCAGATCCTGACAAACAGCATTTTTCTGAAACGCTTGCTGACCACGGCATGACTCAACTAAAAATAAAGGAGGCGATTAACATCCACAGAGAGAAACCTACGCTGAACCGAGACGTTGGCCAGGAGCTCCCACCAGTCCTACTGTGTCACATGACATTGGTCATGTGACACATCCGTAACTTCAGTCTGCTGAAGAAGACTGCGAGATGCAGTTGAAATATTCAGAACGAACACTAAGTTTCTTGAGAGGTAATTATGCTTAATATGACTCAACTAGTTACAGATGCCACACACAATGGATGTAGTTATCGTTCGAATCCACAGTGCAATAGTAACTACACCACACATGGTATTCCGTCCGGGGATCACATGACCATCAAATTCTGTGTAAATGCCAGAAAGCCCATTCGAGTGCGTAAAGAAATAGTTTTTTGGCGATTGCGTCATATACGCCTTCCCGATTTCAAACGTGATATTACCTTTTATTGACATCATTGCAACATACAACAATGGTTTACGTCGGACTGTTGACAAACAAGCCCCTCTGCGTAAGACGACCATTGCGACCTGACTGTCCATGGTACACTGACGAGCTTCAGGTCGAGAAACAGCGCCGACGGCGAGCTGAGTGCACGTGGCTGCAAACTTGTGTTGAGGTACATCGACAGGCGTATCGCACACAATGCGTGGTCTTCAACCGCATGCTGGTTAACACAAAGAAAAACTACTACACGGCTAAGATCGCCAATTGCAAAAATTACCAAAAACAACTATTTAACATCACAAGAAACCTCATGGGTAACACTTACATAACGACAATGCCATCGTTTGTGTGTCTGGTGGACATGGTGCAATGCTTTGGTTATCATTTTATTGAGAAAGTATCGAACATCAGGAAAGACATTGTTGACTGCGGTGAAGATTGTTCGCACACTACGATGGCCGGTATGAGCAACGACGCGGTATTCGGTGGTGTCCCACTAGTCTGCTTTGAGACAGTCACAGAATCGGACGTCGAACGATTAGTTGCATCCACTCCGGTTAAATCATGCGAATTAGATCCAATACCAACATGGCTACTAAAGCAACATTCACATGAGTTAGTGCCACAAATCACCGCTACGATAAACACGTCTCTCATCATATCAAAAAATATCTGCTGATTTCAAGCATGCAATCGTTAAGCCACTTTAAAAAACCTACACTGGATAAAGACATCTTACAGAACTATCGCCATGTGTCGAACTTGCCATTTGTGTCGAAATTGGTTGAAAAAGTGGTTGCAAAACAAATTAGCACACACGTTGATATAAATGCTTTGCACGACCCTTTTCAATATGCATACCGTCACGGCCACTCTAAACTGTGCTACTCCATCTCAAAAATGACATCACTGTGGCACTGGACGGAAAATGTACAACAGTCCTCGTGATGCTTGATTTGTCGTGTGCATTTGATACACTCGATCATGAGTTGTTGATGACTCGACTTGAGCACTCATTCAGCTGCAATCGTACATCAGCAAATGGTATTAGAAAGTGGCAGTGGGAACTGCCGAGTCGGTTGATTCAATCTTGATGTGTGGCGTCCCACAAGGGTCGGTGTTGGGCCCTACATTGTATTGCATGTACACCAAACCTATCAGAGATACTGTCGCTAGACATGGTATGCAGTATCATTGTTATGCTGACAACACTCAAATCTACCTCACAGTTGAACGAGATGAATCTGTTGTGGCGGCACTGAAGAGAGTGGAATTGTGTATAGCAGAAGTGGTTAAAAAAAAAACTTAACACAGAGAAGTCTGAGGCGATCATCTTCTTCCCAGCAAAGCAACATGACAGTCTGCCTGCCGACGTATACATTACAGTAGCTGGTCATCAACATGACAGTCTGCCTGCCGACGTATACATTACAGTAGCTGGTCATCAACATGACAGTCTGCCTGCCGACGTATACATTACAGTAGCTGGTCATCAACATGACAGTCTGCCTGCCGACGTATACATTACAGTAGCTGGTCATCAACATGACAGTCTGCCTGCCGACGTATACATTACAGTAGCTGGTCATCAACATGACAGTCTGCCTGCCGACGTATACATTACAGTAGCTGGTCATCAACATGACAGTCTGCCTGCCGACGTATACATTACAGTAGCTGGTCATCGAATTCATCGAATTTTATTCGTACCGGCTACATTGACTGTCACATATGGTGATCACCGTTTCACTGTTTGTTCAGCCATTCTATGCAACAATTTAACACCTTTTCTGAGGACAGAGAAATCATTACAAGTGTTTAAGACACTTTTAAAAACTCACCTCTTTAAACAAGCTTTTGTATAACTCACCGATGAGGACATTTTATGTGCATTCAGTAGATATTGTATATATTATTTTCTTAGCATATTTATTTTATTATTTTCACCTGTATTATGTATGTACTTATTTAAAGTATAGTTCTTAAGAAGTTTTTTTATAATGGTATTTAGTTTTTTTATGGTTATATTCTGAGTCTTACTTGTATAAATGAATATATTTAAAGTAGTTTTTATAATATTTTAGTATATTTAATTAATTTAATCGAGAAACACTGCACCCCACCTACCTCTCTTTACTCCCTGAGAGTGCCCACTTCCTACCCACCGTGCTACTGCACCCCACCTACCTCTCTTTACTCCCTGAGAGTGCCCACTTTCTACCCACCATGCTACTGCACCCCACCTACCTCTACTCCCTGAGAGTGCCCACTTCCTATCCACTGTGCTACTTGCAATCACATTATGAATTCCTCAGACTGATGTTGCTATGACAACACTGACCATCTCCTTGTAGGTGTCCACCTTCCAGATGGTCATCCTCATGTTGTTCAACAACAAAGACAAGTGGACATATGAGGTCAGTGTTCAGTGTTTCCTCTACTGCCTTGGTGGATTTACTTGGTGGGTTTACTTGAAACCTCTGCTACTTTATAAATTAACTGAGACAACTATGAAAGCTAAAGTGATTTTGATAGCCTCTATATCATATATATATATATATATATATATATATATATATATATATATATATATATATATATATATATATATATATATATATATATATATAGTTATTATTAATGTACTGTGCTCACACAAGTGTAAATACAGCACTCACACAAGTAAATATAGCACTGACACAAGTGTAAATACAGCACTGACACCAGTGTAAATATAGCACTGACACAGTTGTAAATATAGCACTGACACAAGTGTAAATACAGCACTGACACAAGTAAATATAGCACTGACACAAGTAAATATAGCACTGACACAAGTGTAAATACAGCACTGACACAAATAAATATAGCACTGACACAAGTGTAAATACACCACTGACACAAGTGTAAATATAGCACTGACACAAGTGTAAATACAGCACTGACACAAATAAATATAGCACTGACACAAGTGTAAATACACCACTGACACAAGTGTAAATACACCACTGACACAAGTGTAAATATAGCACTGACAATACAGCATGATTGATTGATTCATGTTTCCGATCAATTAATTGATCACAATCTTTTGTGATAAATTAATTTCGATTGTATAAAAAACAAGCACTGACACAAATCGAAACTGTTGTGTTGTGACCAGGAAGTGAAGACAGAGACAGACGTGCCGGAGAGAGACCTGATGCGAGCAATCCAGTCTCTGGCCCTGGGCAAGATGACCCAGCGAGTCCTCACAAAGGAGCCAAAGACCAAAGAGATAGGTACGTTGCACTGTCTCACTAAACAAAAGTTATGAGATCATATACTCACGTTATCAAACCAGTCACCCTGAAAACAGCCGATGTTTTCATCTGAAGTTTGTGCAACCTTCGCTGTGCTGTTTACCAAATGAATTACAATTTGACTTTTTTTATACAATAAATAACCTATGACACTGGCCTATTACAACAGAGAGACTTAACACAGAGTTACCAGCTGCATCTGGTTACCCCCACTGAGAACTGATACACTGGAGCATAGTGAACAGGCAGGACACTAGTTGGCCATTGACAGTATGAAACAATGGTGGCTTTGTTGCAGTATATCACCAGTGACAGTCCTGTATCAATACACTCAATGCTTTGCAATACACATAGAATGTGTCCCACACTGCAACACTAACACAGTAACACACAGTGTGTCCCACATTACCACGGTAACACTAACACAATAAAACATAGTGTGTCCCACACTGCAGCAGTAACATTAACACAGTAACACACAATGTGTCCCACACTGCTGCAGCAACACTAACACAGTGACACAGTGTGTGCCACACTGTCACAGTAACACTAACACAGTGTGTCCCACACTGCCACAGTAACACTAACACAGTAACACACAGTGTATCCAACACTGCAGCAGTAACACACAGTGTGTCCCACACTGTAACAGTTACACAGTGTCCCACACTGCCACAGCAACAGTAACACAGTGTGTCCAACACTGCAGCAAGAACACTAACACAGTAACACACAGTGTGCTCCACATTGCATCAGTAACACTAACACAGTAACACACAGTGTGTCCCACACTGCAACAGTAACACTAACACAGTAACACACAGTGTCCCCACCCTGCATCAGTAACACTAACACAGTAACACATAGAGTGTGTCCCACACTGCCACAGTAACACTAACACAGTAACACACAGTGTATCCAACACTGCAGCAGTAACACAGTGTGTCCCACACTGTAACAGTTACACAGTATCCCACACTGCCACAGCAACAGTAACACACTGTGTCCAACACTGCAGCAGTAACACACAGTGTGTCCCACACTGCCACAGTAACAATAACACAGTAACACACAATGTGTCCAACACTGCAGCAGTAACACTAAAAGTAACACACAGTGTGTCCCACACACTGCCACAGTAACACTAACACAGTAACACACAGTGTGTTCAACACTGCAACAGTAACACACAGTGTGTCCAATGCTGCAGCAGTAACACTAACACAATAACACACATAGTGTTTCCCACACTGCCACAGTAATACTAACACAGTTACACACAGAGTGTGTCCCACAATGCCATTGAGACACAATGTGTGTTACTGTGTTACTGCTGCAGTGTGGGACATTCCCTGTGTGTTACTGTGTTAGTGTTACTGCTGCAGTGTGGGACACACTGTGTGTTACTGTGTTAGTGTTACTGCTGCAGTGTGGGACACAATATGTGTGTTACTGCTGCAGTGTGGGACATACTGTGTGTTACCGTGTTAATGTTACATTGTGGGACACATTGCGTTATTGTGTTAGTGGCAGTGTGGGACACACTGTATGTGTTGCCGTGTGTTACTGCTGCAGTGTTGGACACACTGTGTGTTACTGCTGCCACAGTAACAGTAACACAGTGTGTTCCACACTGTAACAGTAACACACAGTGTGTCCCACACTGCAGCAATAACACTAACACAGTAACACGCAGTGTTTCCCACACTGCCACAGTAACACTAACACAGTGTGTCCCACACTGCAGCAGTAACACTAACACAGTAACACAGTGTGTACCACACTGCAACAGTAACACTAAAACAGTAACACACACACAGAATGTCCCACACTGCAACATTCACATTATTCAATTACTAATCCTCCTCCTATTAAAGGTATAAAGTCTGGTCGTTTTTGTCTTACAGTTATAAAACGTAGCATAAATTATTGTCTGTTCTAGCATCTTTAATTAACCAAATCAAAGAAATGTATAATTTGACTGTTATCTTCTTGTGAATATCAGTCTTGTCGCTCAGTCCATTCCTCGTTGATTTCCAAAATTGATCAGACAGTCATGTGCTGGGCATATCATTAGCACACATAATGCCCTGTTCCCCTACACATTAAACATTATAAATAAAGTAATTGCTGAACCAGTACATTGCCTGACATTAATCATAAATTGCCTGACATTAATCATTGTAAGATGGCCTGCTCAATCTGATCATTGTTACAGAGGTAGCATTGTAAGATGTCTTGCACCATCCAGTGACTGTTACCGATGTAGTGTTTTAAGATGGCCTGCACCATCCAGTGACTGTTACAGAGGTAGTGTTGTAAGATGTCCTGCACCATGTAATCACTTCACAGAGGTAGTGTGGTAAGATGTCCTGCACCATCTGATCACTGTTACAGAGCCTGACCACACATTTATGGTGAATGACCAGTTCACGTCCAAGTTGTTCCGGGTCAAGATACAGACGGGTGAGTAGGTCTGATTGCTGCTGTCTGAATGTGTCCATTGACTGGGTCAGTCGGTCAGTCTACGTAACATTGTCTCATATTGGTCATTCTTGTCCAAAATTATGACGTCCATAGTTGCCACGTATCACTGTTGACACTGTCCACAGTTGCGCACTGCATGCAGCTTGTCACTGTTGACACTGTTCATGGTGTCCACAGTTGCACACTGCATGCAGCATGTCACTGTTGACACTGTTCATGGTGCCCACAGTTGCGCACTGCATTCAGCGTGTCACTGTTGACACTGTTCACGGTGTCCACAGTTGCGCACACTGCATGCAGCATGTCAATGTTGACACTGTTCACGGTGTCCACAGTTGCGCACTGCATTCAGCGTCACTGTTGACACTGTTCATGGTGTCCACAGTTGCGCACTGCATGCAGTGTGTCACTGTTGACACTGTTCATGGTGTCCACAGCTGCGCACTGCATTCAGCGTGTCACTGTTGACACTGTTCATGGTGTCCACAGCTGCGCACTGCATGCAGCGTGTCACTGTTGACACTGTTCATGGTGTCCACAGTTGCGCACTGCAAGCAGCGTGTCACTGTTGACACTGTTCATGGTGTCCACAGCTGCGCATTGCATGCAGCATGTCACTGTTGACGGTGTCCACAGTTGCACATTGCATTCAGCATGTCACTGTTGACACTGTTCACAATGTCCATAGTTGCGGCCAAGGGCGAGTCTGAGCCTGAGCGCAAGGAAACGCGCAGTAAGGTGGACGAGGATCGCAAGCACGAGATCGAGGCTGCTCTTGTACGCATCATGAAGGCGAGGAAACGCATGCAACACAACATCCTTGTGGCTGAGGTATGTCTCATTGTATCACCTCACAACATCCTTGTGGCTGAGGTATGTCTCATTGTATCACCTCACAACATCCTTGTGGCTGAGGTATGTCTCATTGTATCACCTCACAACATCCTTGTGGCTGAGGTATGTCTCATTGTATCACCTCACAACATCCTTGTGGCTGAGGTATGTCTCATTGTATCACCTCACAACATCCTTGTGGCTGAGGTATGTCTCATTGTATCACCTCACAATACACCTGATTTATACCTGCAGTTTGACACAGCTAGTAACACTACAAACACCACTGACTAGCACACCTTGTGTTGGCTGACACACAGCTAGTAACACCACAAAACACCACTGACTAGAACACCTGGGTTGGATGACACAAGGTTATTAACACCACAAAACGCCACTGGTTAACACCCTAGGGTTGAATCACACAAGGCTAGTAACACCACAAAACACCACTGACTAGCACACCTGGGTTTGGATGACACAAGGCTAGTGACACCATAAAACACCACTAACACTCTGGGGTTGAATAACACAAGGCTAGTAACACCACAAAACACCACTGACTAGCACACCTGGGTTGGATGACACAAGGCCAGTGACACCACAAAAC
The DNA here is from genome assembly GCA_033239005.1 of Lamellibrachia satsuma. Taxonomy (NCBI): domain Eukaryota; kingdom Metazoa; phylum Annelida; class Polychaeta; order Sabellida; family Siboglinidae; genus Lamellibrachia; species Lamellibrachia satsuma. The sequence goes on along the minus strand of BSQZ01000059.1, from coordinate 3,768,408 downwards.
ACCACTGACACACCTGGTGTTGGATGACACACAGCTAGCAACATCACAAACCATGTCTGCCTATATGTAGTCTACAATAGACTAAAGCCCGCCATACACATACCGACTTTTAGTCGCCAACAATTTGTCTGCCAATAAATAGTTCGTAACTACCTTTCGGCCGACCAATTTTTCAGATGCCAGATGTGCACAGTGTTGGTGGAGAACATACACTTTACTATATGCATCGGAGTTGCCAACTGAAAAAGCAGTCGCCAATATGTTGCCAATTGCAGACAGTGCGTGTCTGGCAGGATTTAGTGACTCTGGTTGTGATGTTCTATTCAGGTGACTGAGCAACTAAAATCTCGGTTCCTGCCAAGTCCTGTTGTCATAAAGAAGCGGATAGAAGGACTTATAGAGCGGGAATACCTCGCACGCACGCCCGAAGATAGGTACGGCGAACTCTCAAATGTCTGGTTTCATTTGTTACGTTCGGGAATTGTCTATTTAGAAAACACATTTCTTTTTTGGTTATTTAACGAACATGGCTGTGTAACAAACCCACTTGATTTCAAGTATGAATCATGGTTACAGTGTTTCCTACATTAACCAATTGTGTGCAACTGTTGCATTCATTTTCTAAAAATAAAAGCCATGCGATAATTAAAACATTACTTCTATTTGTCTGTACTTTGACCATCTCAACTAGTGAAAACTTAACCAACTGTTTCTTTTTGATAAGAAAAGTCCAGATTTCAATAACTTGTAGACATTCCCAAGTGTTTTATGTAGCAAGGTAGAATGATGTATGTAAATAGCAGCTATTTTGTGCTTTGTTGCAGGAAAATCTATACATATGTTGCCTAGTGGTGGAACTACGTCTCATAGTCTGCCCACAGTTCCGACCCATGAACGTCATTAGTAGGTGGCAGCACCAGCATGTCAACAGAATGGCAGGGTGGAGTCTTCCGATGAATGTGACATGTCGGACCTGCAGCGTCCACTGTACATATTGGATTTGAACAAGGACAGCATCACACTGCTGGTGACACTGTCACCAGGTTCATACTACTGTTGATAGTGTCACACAGGGTCATACTGCTGGCGACAGTGTAACCCACATGTGTCAACAAGCTGGAAAACATCTTCACAGAAATGTGTCACGTCACACGTATGTCATGCATTGAAGTGTGTCATTGTAAAGATCTGACGTGTCACTGCCATGTCGGTGTCAACTGTTCCCTGCTACTAGTGTCATCAGTGTCAAGTGCCTGTGACTTGATCAGTCAATATGTTGACAGGCTCAAGACTGCAACATATTTAAAGTGTTAGTAAGATTAAGGGCTGGCCGTGTGAACCAGAAGAGAATGAGCGAGTCATTCAGTCAACACCCACTTGTTACCAAGCTGGGAAACATTGAGTCAACACCTACTTGTCACCAAGCTGGGACAAAGTCGAGTATTGTGATGACTTGTAGAACCGCAATAGCGGTCACCCTCTTGGGCTCGGCAACATCAAGCTGAAACGTTTGAATAAAATTTTGTATATAACATGTTTTGTGTGGATACGTTACTGTGTGGTCCGTGGAGGAGACTGCTCTCTCACTCAAACCATGTGTCTCACTCGTCTTTGTAACAAATATTAAGTAAACAACTGTTTCATTGTCTCAACAGGAAATAATTTTGAGGTTAGTCAGTTGTGAGACAACAAACTATGTAAATCACAAACTGCAAATATGGGTTATGTCACCACACGCATTGTACATCCCAAATAAGACAAGGTAACCCTGCGTATTGTACATCCCAGATAAGACAGTCACCCTGCGTATTGTACATCCTAGATAAGACGGTCACTCCATGTATTGTACATCCCAGATAAGACAGTCACCTTACACATTGTATACCCAAGATAAGACATCACACCACACATCGTATATCCCAGATAAGACCGACTCGGGATGCACGTTTTCATATATTTTAATGGCAGACAAACTTGAAATGGATCACTGAAAGCTTTGGATATGAGATCATGATCCCTCATGAAATCATGACTGTTGTTGTGATGCCATAACATACATGCCAATCATACAGGTAAATGCCCTAAAACATAAATGTGCACTAGCTTCCTCAGCGTGCAACTAGTGTATACAACTAGTGTACATAAATGTCACTGCATACAATGTGAAAATTACACAAATATCAATGTTCTTGCAACTTTGACCCAAGTTTCTAGAAATGTCCTTCATCACTGTATTCTCATGTTCTTTAATCACCTGCGTGAACAGCACAACTTCAGTTGTAGACATAGCACAGCTAGAGTTGTAAACACAGCTAGGGTTGTAAACACCCCTAAACAATCACAGCAAATACTAGTTCATTTAAAGCTCGTTCTCGTGTGCATCACTGCAGCTCTACCAAGTAACTTGGAAGGCAGTGTAAGTAAACACGTCTTACACTACATATGTACACAGACCATGCGTGGACACTTCGTCCCAAATGGAAATATACTTTTGACAATCTGTTACCAGTTGCCTTTGTCAGGTATAAATACAATACACATTTACAACTAGAGTTTGAGCTACTTTTCCTGGGACGACACGAACGTAGACCACTCAGATGTTTCCCAACATATGTCAAACAGTGCAAACTTATCTACGCCTCTGTGTATATATCAGCAAGCCAGATATGTATGTGTGCGTACATACCTATATGTATCACACATAGTAAATATTAAAAATTTGCTTTAGGAGGTATTTTATACAAGTACTATTAAACAGTCATTTTCCTACCAAAAACACATTACTCCAAACATCTGCTATTATAATTGAATACACAAAGTATTAGTGAGAAAGTAACTAACTCAGTTAAGCAATATTGGTTGCCCCCAATACTCGACACTACTGCACAACTAACTCAGTTAAGTAATACTGGCTGCTCCCAATACTTGACACTACTGCACAATACTAATAAAGCATAGCAGAACTAGTCAAGAGATACATTGTTTGATTAGATTAAAACAAACCCAAACATGATTCATTTGCAAGTAAAAAAGAACTAGAATAATTAATTTGTCAGCATGAGTATACTATTAAAAGAAAGAGAAGCTACAAAATGTCAATACCTTGGAACTGTTCTATGCATGTGTAGAAATAACAGAAATACCTGGTGTAGACAGCAGAAACAGCTCATGTAGCATGTAATAAGCATTTGTGTAATATGAATACATAAATATTATCTAAAAATGGGTGTTTATAATGCAAGTTTCAAAGGTATAGTTAAACAATCTAAGAAAGCATTAGACAAGGTACGTAGTGCCTGGGATTCCAGTGCACAGCCAGCCAGGCTTGTGACACTCTGTGTAGTGCCGGGTGGCATCAGTGTATCATGCTTTCCTCTCTCTCTCCCTGCACCATGGAATGCTCTGGCCGTGCAAGATTCACCAATCAACATGGCTGAATCTGTTGCTAAGCAAAGATCGGAAGAGAAAATATCATCGTCGGTGGATGTTGACGTGATATAGTGGCATCACCTACTCGACGTGTAGATTGAAGATGACGCTGCCAGCACGGTCACTGCGGTGATGTTTGATGTTCTCAGCCCAGGCCTTGCACCACACCGACACTGTTACGTCGGTGGTGGGCTTGGTGAAGCGTACAAAGACAACTGGTGACACATAGCCCTCCTGGTTGAGGTATGGGTAGAAGTGGGCAGGGAAACCATTCTTAGGATACATCTCAATCAGCCCAACTTTTTCTTTGTCGTCAGAGTACTGTGGAGAAAGAATTCATAACTGACAGCCATTAATTACACCTATCTGAGGGATCATCTCAACAGACCAAGGTTCGACAGTACGTGAAATAGGTTTCACGGGAAGGAGGGTTTAGCATCTTACATGTGATGTATTTTTTTAAAAAGATGGTTTATTTTTCGATCACAGATCATATGTGTTGACTTATGTAGCCAGTTTTACGATACGACAATGACACTGGTCTCATGCAGTGTCATACATAGATACTTTGAGATCACCCATAAGTAAATGGCAAGTAAGTAAGTGTTTGTTACGTTACACCTTTCTAAGTAAATGGTAATTACAATGTTCAAGAAAGTGTTCGTTATGTTACACCTGTCTAAGTAAATGGCAATCACGATGTTCAAGTAAGTGTTTATTATGTTACATCCAAGTAAATGGTAATTACAGAGATTCCGCTAGACCGGCATATGCCGGTTTTTACCGGTAAAATTGTATCAAGTACCAAAAAAAACAGATGTCAGTACCGAGCACTGGGAAAAATAAATTACAGTGTTGCATTTGGTTTCCGTTCTGTCAAAGGTCTAAATCTGGGCGAACTTTATGAAGGCAAGCTAACTCTGGAGCACTTTGCGTGGGAGAGGGTGTCAACTTTCAACTAAGCAGCCCGATTTCGTCTTCCTGCATGTGGTCGCTTTGATGTGGTTACAATGTTGACAATGACCGTGATGCAAATAGTTTGGGAACTAAGACAGTGCACTGCTTACAGGCACTAATAATTAGAGCAATACACTCGGTTGGTGGTAGCATAAAACTACTTTGCGATGCTTTTTTAATTAAGGGGATTTTTATATGTGGAAAAGGCGTTGTTATCGGGAGGTTTTGATGCCATAAAATGGCTTATCAGGAATCGGGAGTTGAACCGTGAAATAGGGAGCCTCCCGCCAAAATTTGGAGGGTTGGCATCTTTGTTACAAATAAAATAATAATCTATACCCAAATCCCTAGATTTTACCCAGCAAGGCAAACCTTTTTTCTTCAGAACACATCAGTGGCGATATATGTTAAAATGTTATGCGGAATATTCAAAATATGCACCGGATAACACGATTTCTTCTGCAACCAAAAGTTGTCTCCCGCAATGCCAACTTACACCATGAACGATTGCCGCTATTTGTTTATTGCGGTGTCAACCCAACAAGTGCTGGGGTTATCCCCTAGGTTTTCCCGCCTTTCATTCCACCACCCCTACTGGCTAGATGATTATTACCATAACAGGTAGGGCTGCGATTGAATTAAGGCATTTGTCTTGCAGCTGGCAAGGGGAGCCAAGGGTCAATTTCTACAGTGAACAGTTGTAGTGAGTGCCCGTAGATTTCATAACAGATTACAGACTCAGGCGGCAGTTACCGTGATGCTGTAAAAACGACATGGATGGGCTAGCTCGTCCAAAAACGCATTAAGCATTTTACCCGTCCAAAACACGGGTGGCTGGATCTCTGGATGAGTCCCTGCAGTGAAGTGCGTTGTGAAACTTGACTTTGCTGTTAGTCGCAGTGATTGTGTGTCGGATACTTAATCATGAGCACTGATCATCATCAAAGTTATTGTTGTACTTGTGTACAACATCTATGGGACGTTAAGTTTTGAACTGTGCACTGTGTCGAGTTTATGAACACTCATCTCTTTACTTATTTCTAGATAAGTCAGGTTTTGTTTTTTTCATGTAGCATTCTTCTCTTTGTTGTTGAAGACATCTCTTAGTTAGCAGACATCATTGTAGGTGTTTTGTGTGCATTAGTAGCGTCATTATGTTTTTGGAAAGTCTTGGGTACCGGTAAACATTTTGTACCATAATAAAATCCGTTTCCGGTACAGGGTCCCAGAATATTTCACAGGCTAGCAGAATCTCTGAATTACAATGTTCAAGTAAGTGTTTATTATGTTACATTTGTCTAGGTGAATGGTAATTACAATGTTCAAGTAAGTGTTTACTATGTTGCATCTGTCTAAGTAAATATGTTCAAGTAACGTTTATTATGTTACATCTGTCTAAGTAAATGGTAATCAAAATGTTCAAGTAAGTGTTTATTACGTTACATTTGTCAACGTAAATGACTAGAATGTAAGGAGAGGGTACGTACCGCGCCCTCGCAGGTGATGCCAATGCTGTCAGAGAAGAACGCCCCCTCTGATCGCGCCAGACTCGAGTCGTTGCTGGCCATCTCCGGCTCCCAGCCGTACACCTAAAAGTAGCAGTCTAGTCATCACTAGGGGCAGCACTTGTGGTATGCATACATCCCAGCAAGAAGCAAACAACACGTTACCTTAACGTTTCACAGTTCCAGGTTACTGCTCACAAAATTCCCTCATTAAAATGTTAATACATGAAGCGGTTTTTTTCAAAATAATTTTATAAAACATTAAAGCATTTACGCGTTCCATATATAAACTCTACAGTCCACATAGTGCTTTAAAAATCAGCTTCATTCTGTGTTTGCCTGTTCCTAATCATGACCTAGAAATTGAAGCATCCTGGTTTGGTTCATACAGAAAGCATAAAGTGAAATTCAAAAACATTTTTGGGAGAAAAATAGCACTCTTTCAAAAACTTTTTCTGAAATGTCAGAAACAAATATTTGATGTGAAATCAAATGTTTATTTCCAATAGACTGTTTGTGCCTTTCGTACATCTACAGCACATGCAGTTGGAAAAAAGCTAATTGACAGTGACAAATTTGTCTTAGTAGGAGTCACTGGCCCTTTGGTTTTTTGTTTTACTTTTTATTTTTAATATTGTATAAACTAGAGCATTTCTCATCTTTATTCAAATAAATGTGTTTACACAATGTTTGAAGTCTGAGTGGCTGAAATTACATCTTATTTACAATCACAGCAAATACTAGTTCGTTTAAAGCTCGTTCTCGTGTGCATCACTGCAGCTCTACCAAGTAACTTGGAAAGCAGTGTAAGCAGGGTTGACTGAATTACTTTAATTTTTTACTTGAGTAAAAGTAAAAGTAATTCACCTAAAAACTACTTAAGTAAAAGTAAAATTACTTTATAAAAAAAAGTACTTGAGTATAAAGTAAAACTACTTTTCAAAAGTACTTGAAGTAAAAGTACAACACTTAGAAATAACAACATCATGAGTAATATTGTATAAATTACACAGCTTGCATCTGACAACTGTTTTGCAACCACTCTGCCTATAACAAAGTGTTCCTAGCCAGCCTTAGCTTATCAGCTCACACAAATTTTGAAACATGCTTTAGCAGCTAGCTGTGTTGGTTACCTGGTACCAGCTGGGGCTAGAATTGATCAGAAGACAGACCAGTGCAACAGAGGAATGCTGTTGCTAATTGCAATTAAAAGTGCCCTGTCAGGGCCCCTGTCCCTGTCCATGATACTATTTATTATGGTGTGGGTCAGCTTGAATAAGCTATTGGCATTGCTGGGAAAGGATGCTGCCAAATGGCAGAGTATCAGTTCTTTACTTTTTAGTTCTGTATAGTAATCATTATTATGAATTTATTAAACATCTCAGCGTGAATATGTTTAAAAACAAGGTTGACACATATCTCAGGAGGGCGGGTTATAAGTAGATGAACATTGTTGGACTCCCGATAAGCCAATGGCTTCCTTGTCCACTTGCCATCTGGGCCTTTGGCTTGGACGGCAAATCTTGTTAAATATGAATTTTATTCGTGAAAGTAAAATGCTGTTTAATGCTGACATAAGCCGGTAAAGTCGTTGGCGTTGCTGACAATGGGCGAAAATCGGTTCTCGTTCTCGATCCACGATGCGCATTCGCTCACAAATATCAGAATTGTGTCAGTGTATGGGGATTATCCATAAATTGTCGAAATTGCAACTTTTACTATTTATAATACGTATTGGAAACTTACTGATTAATAGTTTATATGGTGCAATGGAGACATTTGCATCGTGGTTTGAGATGGCGTTAAAGCATTGTGTGCTCAAAATGACATTTCATGTCAACGGCCTTGACCTGACCTATGGCTATGCCAATATTTGGCAGGCTTCGTTCACTGGCGTAGATATAAAACAGTGGTTGCGTCGATTTCCCAAAGAAAGGTTTGTATGCAAATATGATCGTGATCTGTCCAGGATTGTATGATATTAATAGCGTTTGGCTTGGTGACTATGAACAGTTTATGAAATTTCGTTGACGGTCGAGCACCACCAACAGCAGCGGTTACGAAAAAAAAAATATATCGCGAAGTAAATAAAAGTAACGGAGTAAAAAGTCGCGTTACTTTAAATAAAACTACTTCATTACAAGTAAAAGTATTTAGTCTAAATTCAACTTCGTTACATGCGAATTACTTGAAATAACTACTCAAGTATTGTAACGAAGTGCTTTTACTTCGTTACATGCCAACCCGGAGTGTAAGTAAACACATCTCACATTATATATGTACACAGACCACGTGTGGACACTTCGTCCCAAATGGAAATATACTTTTGACAATTTGTTACCAGTTGCCTTTGTCAGGTATAAATACAATACACATTTACAACTAGAGTTTGAGCTACTTTTCCTGGGACGACACGAACGTAGATCACTCAGATGTTTCCCAACACATGTCAAACAGTGTAAACTTATCTACGCCTCTGTGTACACATCAGCCAGATATGTGTGCGTGCTCACATGTTTCACAATACGTGTCAAACCCTGTTGTTAACCTTTTGAGGACCAAACCCCGATATATCGGGGTTGGCGACTAGTGCTTACGTTGATCGCTAGATGTCAGCAGCGTTTCTGTGCATAGCCAATAAATACGGAAAGACCCGTATACAGCCATATAATTTGTTGCTATTTTGAGACCATTCCGAGATTGTTCCTGTTGTTTTAAAATTTTTGAGAGCTTTGTGAAGTTGAACGTTGATCGTCGACGATTCCTGATTCGAGGGATTGACGACTAGGAACGGGCACTGGATGCTATTGGTTTAGATTCGGATGAATCAGACGAAAGCAGTGTTGTTGACAGCGAGATCGATGTGGCCGACGATTTGGATGAATATGTGCCGTCACCAGATGCTTCGGACAGCGAAATTTCAGGTATGTTTTGCCACGCAGGTGCAAACACAGGTAAAATTTAGAAGAAAACCTTCGAGGCATCGATGTCTCCCAACATAATAATGTTTTTTACATTTAAATCAGTAATTTAGATCGAAAACGTAATGGTAGGAAGCGGCAGCCATGACCGACCATGTTTTGACAGCTGTCAAACAGGGCACTCGCTTGTGGTGGGCGTGTCAGTTTTGGGGTAGGGTGAGCGATATTACAGTGTGTTTGTTCAATTATATTGTAATGTTATTTGCTGCACCTTGTTTACTGGGTATATTTTGCACATTATTAGTAACAAGTAAATAATGCACACAGAACAGTCAATTGTTTCCTTTATTTATAGATGAAATGATATTTGATATATTTGTTTCAATTTTAGAAGCACCACAGCCTGCTAACCTGGCCCATCACAGCCTGCCGACCCACAGCCTGCCGACCCACAGAAAATATATATTTTGATATAACTATTTTGAACATCATGAATTGTATAGTTGAATACACTGAACCATTAGTTATCCGTGCCCACATTCTGCACTCACGCTACTTGCATACTATGTGAGATATTTTTTACATAGTTGCTCAAATGACAATTTTTTTTCAGATTTATAGAGTACATATTGTTTATCACAATGAAACACATATTTGCTGTATTTGCATGTATATTTTTTGTAGGAATTGCATAATAATCAAGAATAAAAAAAATTTAATTCAATTTTTCTTTTCTTTTTCTTTTTAGTAATCATACAATATTCATTCTTGTGTAATCAAGTAGAGAAATAACTGCTGTTTCAGAAAATGTATTCTTTTGTATATTTATCTATGGTAGTTTTCATTCTGCAACCATCTATAGATACCCTCCCTTGGTTATAGTAGCATTTGCCCCAGAAACTTGGTCTTCAAAAGGTTAATATTAATAATCAATGCCTGGCAATGAATTAGGATTTGGGTACCTTAATTTAGCCTCAATGCTAAAGCTGCGGCAATGCCATAACTTTATCCACTGGATTTTCAAAATGCAAACGCCATAATTTCTTGCGCTGGAGTCTTTCCGCAATTTTTTGGCATCTTCTTCGAATTCATAAATATTTTTGAATAAAAACAACTTTTCTAACAATTTGTTTGCACTCAATGGATGAGATAACATGTTAGTTATTTAGAATATCGATCCCTTGTGCAAACGTTTCTTAAGATTTTTGTGAAATTACAAAACGCATTAAAGACATCGAATTTGGCCGCAATCAGTACATACTTTCAATCGTGCTCAGGGTTGGCAAGTTTCTGACAAGATGGTAAATACCGCAGTAAATACCATGGTTTTTACCGCCTCATCAAAATGTCAGAAACTGTTAGAAACTCTGTTTTTGAGACATTTTCTTTAAACAAAATGATCATGTAAGTTTCTTTAATGTGTAGTTTGTATATTAAATCAATGTAGCAATGCATTAGTAACCTGTTATATGTCATTAGTAACCTGTTATATGTCATTAGTAACCTGTTATATGTCATTAGTAACCTGTTATATGTCATATACAACTTCAACTTTTACTCTGTGCAGTCTATTATGTTCGCATTTTCTACCAATTTGTTAGCAGATAGAAATGATAACAGATCTATGTAATTGTTGCAGCATGGGTTCACTTGGCAGCAAGCTTTTAAAAGAGCAGGACAGGTGTCAATCACAATTGGGAAAGCATGAAAGAAGTTGTGTGGGCAGGGTTGAAAAAATCATGATTTTTTTTAATTGGATTTATTTGATTTAAATCAGATTTGTTTATATATATTTTTTAAATCTGGTATATAGACTATTATATAGATGTTTATATTTATAAACTCTTTCAAACGTGTTCTATTCAAATCGATTTGGGTACTTGTCTTAACAGAGGTTACATGATTCTTGCTTATATAAAGACATTAGACAATGTCCACAAGGCCTCACCCCTTGTAGTTGCATAATCTGTCTTGGAAAGGAAAGCATGCTAGGTGCCTGAAGCTGTAGCATTGCTAATTATTGTTTGCTGAGAGGGTGGATTAGCACCTGACTAAGGGTCTCCAACCAGACTCCAAACTGGTACAGTATTAAACAATTGTAGCCCAGACTGTCTTACTTGAGTCAACATACTGAATTGGTAACAACTAGCACAAGCTCTATGTGGACTTTAACTCAGGGCTTCTGACTTGAAAGGATACTTGCTCTGGAAGACAAGTTTGTGTGGCTTCACTGCATTCAGAAAGGGAATAGCTCAAACACACAATGTAAAATATTTGACTGTCACGCTATCTGGTGTCAATACAACTACACAAGTGTGTGCACTTTGTGCTTTTGCATTAAAAAAACATACAAAACTTTGTTGATATCAATGCTTGTAAACAATTATTTGTGTTAAATTCATATAAATCAGCGATTAAAAAATCGGAAGTAAAAAAAATCATAAATCAATGACATTATATATTTTTTGGAGTGATTTAAATCAATTATTTAAATCAAACAACCCTGTGTGTGGGTGTAGGTGCATACCAGGACTTCATTCGTGCTAACTTTTGATCGCCACTGCGATCCTTCGCCACTCGATTTTTATATTTATCAACCAATAATCACTCATGTCTGATATTACAACAGCTCTCAGCATGGCGATTATCATAAATTGAACATGTCATGAAAACGAAATAAAACAAGTAGCCCATGCACTGGCGGCCATCACCCAGATCTTCTGAGGAAGAGCTCATTTTATTGCTTTATGTTCACATTAATCATAGCTTTGCAGCAGTGTTCTCCATGAAATTAATCATAGCTTTGCAGCAGTGTTCTCCATGAAATTAATCATAGCTTTGCAGCAGTGTTCTCCATGAAATTAATCATAGCTTTGCAGCAGTGTTCTCCATGAAATTAATCATAGCTTTGCAGCAGTGTTCTCCATGAAATTAATCATAGCTTTGCAGCAGTGTTCTCCATGAAATTAATCATAGCTTTGCAGCAGTGTTCTCCATGAAATTAATCATAGCTTTGCAGCAGTGTTCTCCATGAAATTAATCATAGCTTTGCAGCAGTGTTCTCCATGAAATTAATCATAGCTTTGCAGCAGTGTTCTCCATGAAATTAATCATAGCTTTGCAGCAGTGTTCTCCATGAAATTAATCATAGCTTTGCAGCAGTGTTCTCCATGAAATTAATCATAGCTTTGCAGCAGTGTTCTCCATGAAATTCTCGATGACAAATTAAAACTTATAAAAATAATTGAAGCAATTTACCATACAAAAAACATGCAATCAACAAAAGTTGGTGCATTCAAGCAAAACAAGTTTGTGGCTATGCACCTGAGACATTAAAAACTAACCATGTGCAAATCAAGATCAAAATCAAGAATATCCCGCCAGTGGTTTACTCAGAATGTGATCCTAAAGTGGGAGATTCCGGTTATTTCTCCAATTGCACCTTTGAGCAGGTTTTTAACCCAGATACACGGCGCATTATAAATGTATAATTATAACAAACGCACGCACAATTCTATGAAAATCGGGTAACCTACACAACTGTGATGTATTAAGGGAAGCCAGTATACACAGAACCAATGCAAAGTCTCAAACAAACGTGCTATTTTCTCAGAAAATGGACTAGTGTAGTAAATCAAGGCCAAAATATCTTACGTAAGTTGAGTTTTTATGCAAACAGCATGGCCATGTTGTACTGGCAAATATAGGAATAGGTGCATACAAATATATATATATATATATATATATATATATATATCATTTGGCGAGCAAATTTTGCTAGACTTTGACACTCATGATGTAGGGTTTTCTAACAGTATAATGCAGCCCATGAAATTAAGATGATGCATGTTCAACAAGGTTTTCCTAGTAAAAAACTGGTGTGATATCCTTAATTGTAGTTACAAATGGTTATGTTTTAGTAACTCTTCTAGGTGTATAGGCTCAAAACTATGACTTTCCCTTTCACATAGCCACACAGAAAAATTTATTTTCAAGAACACTGCCATAAATTCAAGAACATTTAATTGAGGGTACTTGAGTCACAAAGTCAAATTCAAGAACTTTCGGGAGATCTGTACAAACCCTGGTTACGGGTGTGGTGAGTAAGAAGATTTGAAAGTTAAAAGTACAAAGCCAGAATTGTTTTATCATAAAAGTGTGTCATATAGTATAAACTATATAGTAAACTATAGTATAAACTACAGTATTAGGAATTCCAAAATGGCTGTCGCGACTGGCGAAAACTGCTGCAGAAGACCGGTTTTGGGTGATATTAAAAAATCAATACCAAATCACTGATACCATATTGAGCTACAAATATTACCTCAATAAATGTTGACATTTTCCTCTGTTGCTCAGTGATCATTAGTTGTTTTAAAAAGGCTTATTTATTTGTTGATGAATTTTTAACGTGATAGGGTTGGTGGTCACGAAAAGCGATGTTCCGGCTTTTGCGTCACCGACATTTGTACGCCACCATGTTTTGTCGCTTCGCGGAGGAAAGCATGACCTCGGATTACGCTAAATTTATGCTGAGGTAAAAGGGGAGAAGTTCAGCTATCGAAGCATATAATTTTTTATTAAATTTTCTTTTTGTTGTTTGACATGAATCAGAAAATTATTTCTCATCATGTAATATATCATTAAATAGGTCAGCGCATCTGTTCTTTTTAGAAAACTTTGTTTAATTTGTAATAAAACAATGGCTTCCCTCCACTGGCCAGTCAAATTTCCCCCCACTAATAAATGCCAGCGAGTTCAAAAACATGGCGGTGAAGGTGTGTCCGTTTGTCAGTCATTGGAGTCATCTGCTTTGAAGAAAGTCACTCAGAAACATGTTAACTTCACCCAGAAAGGTAAGTTATTGTATTTTTCATTTTGTGAAGTAATATTTTATTAGTTTAATGATAATAAGCAATAACATTTAGCATCAAATAGTTGAGTCGAAGCCGATATCATGCATCCGACTTTCACGGGATCGGTTCCCCATACGATATGAATGTTTTATTTCTTTTTAGGCAACCTGTCTACCCAACACCACAAACAGTTTGCGTCCCAAATATATACTAAGCATTTGAATTATTAACATATCTTATATAGTGTTAGTTTCTGCTGAAAGAGACAAAATTGTTGATCACGTGACCAGGTTGTTTCTCCTTGTGGTGCAATACCGAGTTGCCACGATATTGCGCGATGGCCGATGCACGAAGTTAGGATGCAATTATACATGTTTTAGGGATATAATATTTCCATGGTTACCCGTATAAACTTTGTTTTGTTTATCATATCTTCTGGCCTGGGGCTGGGAAAACATCGATGGCGATGCCATTTTCAATTCACTCCGGATCAAAGCCTCCAAAGTTAACTTTTACTGTCAAACATCACATTAATCAAAATGTCTGGGCACGTTATATTGTCAGTCGGGTTGTCTGCATCCATAGTATCACCAGTATGAAGTAAACTGGCATAATGTGATTAATATCGAACTTGTTTGCGATTGTCGCAACTTCATCTGCCATTTTTGCTTTGATGTTTTCCTGGTATTCCCCAAGATATTTATGTCAGTTAACATGAATCACCCAATAGGCATCCATGCTTCAAATGGCCGGGGTTTCCCTGTGCGGACTTCCCTTTCACTTGGCAGCAATCAGTCGTTGACAGGGACAAAGTATAGTTGCTGTAATGTTCAACACTAATAAAGGATGAATTGGTGGGGTAGGGCCGATAACTTGCACATTTTAGCTAACTGAATCGACCTGAAGCATTTTGGCCCCCAGTCGCCGATAAAATGCCTTAATTGCGAACACTGTCTTGACCACCCAAATATGTTTAAATGAAGCATAATGTTTAAACACAATGTGACCATTATCTCTTTATAAATATCGACCTTGCTATTCATGATGCAATATAAACATTATATATATATTTGGGTCGAAATATTTCAAAACATTCAAATTAAACAGATAATGGTCAACTGAAATGAACAAATTGGTTAATTAAAACACAGTTGAGCAGATAAAATGTTAGAATAGATGTAGTTAATACTATATGATTTACAATAAAAATGATCAGGCTTTGTACCAGTAAGTTATGTAATGTTCTAGCTGTTGTTAGTTCTCAGCGCAACAAAGTGTTTACATTTGGACCAACCCTTGTTTACTGTATGATCCTAGATGGTGTTGTATATTTGTACAGTGAATCATTTCATAACCATAGACAGACTTATCATAATCCTCATTATTCGCTGATACTAATCTAAGAAGTACAAATAATTACCTTCATCACATGACAGAGAAGTAGTGAGCAGTGTCACCAAAATGCAGGGCTGGGGTCAATTCCATTAAAAAAATTCCAGTTACTTTCAATTAAATTTAATCAATTCCAATTAAATAATTTTTTTTCAATTCAAATTCCAGCTCAAATCTTTCAATTCCAATCCAAATTCTAAATTAATTCTATGGGAGTTTTTACAAAGCAAACTCATGGAATAATAGCAATATGCAATTATAAGAACTTTAATAGTAATAGAGGAACTTCTTCTTCCTGACTATGGCTGAGCAGTTATTCAATCAACACGAAAAGACCAGTAGGCTGATCATTTTATGGTTTCAGAAATACTGTGTTGTTCCCTATAGACGTGCAGTGCACGAGTGCGAAGACTTGGGTGCACGTCTAATAGTTCTCAAACGTGGCCCGAATCATGATCTGCCTCTATAGGTGAAATCAGCCTCTAAATCAGACGTGCTTCGAATTGTTTTGATGGTGCTAAATAAACTTAATAAAAACCTACAATGACGTGTTGCGTTGTTTGTTTTGCACTTAGCAAAGATGCAGTTTCAGCACATCTACCAAACCAAATGACACTCGATCGACACATTACAAAAACGCACAAGACAGACACTAAAAAAGCATGTTCTTTCGGTTTTAGTAATTCCAGACTACAACACCAGCCGACCACCACTCAATTCTTTGAGCATCAATAAATAGACAATTCAAACTGGCACGCTTTGCTGTCATTTGTATATAGCGTGCCCTCGCTCCTGAAAATCTGTTTTTGCGCATGGTTTCACTTCTCAAAAAGGGGTGTGTGCATCTATTAGGTAGTGCACTATTATTCAGGAATTGAACTGAATAATTCCAATTCATTTTTGAATTCACCCCAGCCCTGCCAACATGACAGTGAAATACTGAGCAGTGTCACAAACATGACAGTGAAATACTGAGCAGTGTCACCAACAGGACAGTAATTAAAGTGAGCAGTGTCAAGTAGTGAGCAGTGTCAAGTAGTCAGCGTACCTTGTTTAATTTGAGCAGCACACAAGGCTGTCCCTCACCAAAGCCATAGTCAGGTGCAGGACAGTCCTTGCCGAGTACAGAGATGTCGAAGAGACACGCCTTGGTCTTGTCCCGGTCATCAGGGTCCACATCTGAACAGTTGATATTGTCTTTCTGCTTCTGATCCGAATACCCTGGCAACAATAATGATGATTAATAGAATGGTAACATTTCATTATAATTCTTCCACTGTAATGATCTCTTAATTAAGATAAAAAGTTATACAATAATATTACAAGTAAAATAGTAAAATATGCTTGGCGAACA
Organism: Lamellibrachia satsuma; assembly: GCA_033239005.1. Taxonomy (NCBI): domain Eukaryota; kingdom Metazoa; phylum Annelida; class Polychaeta; order Sabellida; family Siboglinidae; genus Lamellibrachia; species Lamellibrachia satsuma. The sequence goes on along the minus strand of BSQZ01000059.1, from coordinate 3,751,994 downwards.
GCAAGAAATACATAATTACACCAGTGAAAACAGCATGGCTCGACAGTAACGCTTGTCCCGTACATGTAGCTACCAGCATCAGACAAGTCCATTGTCCCAGTGACTTGTCCTATACATGTAGCTACCAGCATCAGACAAGTCCATTGTCCCAGTGACTGGTCCTATACATGTAGCTACCAGCATCAGACAAGTCCATTGTCCCAGTGACTGGTCCTATACATGTAGCTACCAGCATCAGACAAGTCCATTGTCCCAGTGACTTGTCCTATACATGTAGCTACCAGCATCAGACAAGTCCATTGTCCCAGTGACTTGTCCTATACATGTAGCTACCAGCACCAGACAAGTCCATTGTCCCAGTGACTTGTCCTATACATGTAGCTACCAGCATCAGACAAGTCCATTGTCCCAGTGACTTGTCCTATACATGTAGCTACCAGCATCAGCCAAGTCCATTGTCCCAGTGACTTGTCCCATACATGTAGCTACCAGCACCACACAAGTCCATTGTCCCAGTGACTTGTCCTATACATGTAGCTAACAGCATCACACAAGTCCATTGTCCCAGTGACTTGTCCTATACGTCTAGCTAATATATAAAAAATATGGTGTTTATTTTATTTTAAATTTTTGCTGCTTTGTCATCTTGACAGCCTTGGCCTGTAGACTGCTCTACACTCCAGATTATGGATATGTGACTATTGCATGATGGAGTCGCTATCTGTAGCATAAAATATTATAATTACATTATTATTAATCAAATAGTATCCTCAAAACATTCAGATATTGCACAATAGCATGTTACTTATCCAGAAAATTTTGTGAAATAAAAAACTATTAATTTGACAGTGACAGACATCACCAGTGTTCTTAGAGTCTGACTTAACAGGTGTAAGGACACACATGTGTGATGTAGTTCGAAAACCTCACGTAACTTACCGTCGAGGAACTTAGTGATTTCCTGTGTGTATTTAAAGTACGACTCATTGACACCCTGCTTGAAGCGAATGGTGTTCGAGACAACATCAGGCTGAGGGCGGAATCCCATTCCTGTGAAATACATGACATACAGGTCAGTCTGTGTCTCAGCTGTTTTCTTAGAAAGAGTGACAGGGTATTTCCATATTAATGATCACACGCTTCAAACCACAGCAGGCTTGCCAGTGTGAATTCGTTCACTGCGAGGGCAGAACATGTGACCCGCTCCACCAAAATCAAGAATAAGTCGGAAACGCTAAGCCTGGCAATTTCACTTCAAAGTGTGCGAACGGGTGAATTTGGCTGTGATGGCCGATTTTCAGGTGTTGAAGCTTTTAATTAGCCTAACTATCCTGGATTGCTGTCATGCCATTATGAGGTCATAAAACGATTGATGACTTTGAAAAAAATACAATGTTTCATAGAGCTATGACTATCTCAAAGGAAACTTTGCTCAATTCAAGTGTATTGATTCCACCGCACATCGCATCTACCCCCACCATAGTGGCATCGCTGGAAAGCTTATCTATTAAGGGGTGCACTTACTAGGGCAATATCAGTCACATGTTACTATATAACCATTCAGAGAGGTTTAAAACGGAGACCAAAGGTAAGCAACCCACATTATTCATTGAATAATAATGAGGATGTAATCACAATGGCTGATTGGTTCAGCTAGAAACGCGCATGCTCTGAACATTGGAATGCGACCTTTACCACCACACGAAGCCATGTTTTTTTGGTTTGAGTTTGATGCCCGGAGACTGTGACGTATGAATACATCTCAGTAAACTTAAAAGCTGTTTATCTCAGAGTTGTTTTTTGTCAAATGGGCAGGGGCACCTCAGGTCTCGACATTAACACTGGCTTGCCGGCCCGGCGCCCTTTTTGGGGATGCAGGGCCCAGTCAGGCCACAAGGTTTCATATTTTACTGGCCCGGTGGGCCATCATAGTTTCAGATCGTTTTTATATAATTAGTCACAGCAACAGGCCATCGTTTCAATTGCTTGTTCTTGCCATCCACCCAGACGCTACAATTAAACACAATCTTCACCTCATCTGCTTTCATGTTGTCGCATCGCATAGTTGCCATCTTGTTTTGATATGTACAAACCTCACAACAAGTCCGCATGGCGTCGTTACTAGCGATGACGGTCAGACTTTTGGTGAAGCTCATGCATTGCGTATGCCTATATTTTACTAGGGTTGTGTTGTGTTACCAGTATATCGATATATCGCAGCATGTTCTTCTGCGCGATACATATCGGCTATCACGATACACCTTCAACATACCAATTTCATATAAACCGACTGGTTCGTGAACTGTCCGCTAGGTGTCATGACAGTGCCTAACATACATTCCAGGACAAGCTAGGGCATAGATAGCTAAGTTTACCGTAACTTTGTACCTCTGTCCAAACGTTTATATTTGAAAGAAATAAGCTTTGACAGGGGCTTCTGATTCTCAAACGATTCTAGTAGCAACATTGTCTGCCATGCGGAATACTGATGGAAAGCATAAAAGTAAATCACCAACAGTAAAAGAAATCACAGTCAACCTCGCATCATCGACTTGTAATGCGATGCATCGCACAAAAATTCGGGGGCTAGTGACTTTTAAATTAAAATTTACTGGCCCAACAGGCCACTGGGTAAACAGCTTAATGTCGAGGCCTGTACCTTCTCTTTATCAAATGAAAACTCAGCAACTTATAGAGCTTGGTAGTTGTCTTTGGCACCGTTGGAAACTGTCTTTCACGTGATATCTTTATCTCAAAATGTAATATTCCAACATATTCCTGATTTTGATGGAGCGGGTCACGTATTGTTGGGTTATTTCATTACCAGTTACTGCAGCTTGATGACAATATTTAAATGCATAATGCTGAATAACCATGCCAATATTACCACTATTGTTTTGTTCTGTGACATACCCGTTGAATACCACCACAGAGCAAGGGTTCTCAAGATCGTCAGCCAACAGAAGTTTTCTTATTGTATTGTATTATATCATAGACCACAGCCCCGGTGTGCAATTTCTATGGGTGAGGCTATCAAACTGTTTGAGTTCACTGAAGTGTGCCCGTGAGGCATGTAGTTGTTTGTTACCCACCAGGATTGCCCTTCATGGGAGAGGCGTAGCCAGTGCGTGTGGGGATCGTGTCACTGCCCACTTGGAAGAAGACATACATAGAAAGCAGGAAGAATCCGGCGAGACAACCATACAGGATCACGTAGAACAGGGTGATGAGGGCTGCAACAATACACGCAAAATATCTCATACAAGACATACTTCATTATGCAATCTACAACTGACTTATGTATACATCAGGGTTCTCAATAACTTTTGAAGTGGAAGGGTGAAATAAAAAGTAGGAGGCCCATTACAATGAGTGTCAAAGTCATAACACAAGATATTAACCCAGTTTATCTGGGATACGATCCTAGTTGTAATTACCCTTTGTATCCAAAATACGATTTCAGTCGTAGTCTGCACATGCCAGGGAAACCCCCGGCCCCAGTTGAATATGTAACAAGGATGCCCATTGGATTATTCACATTTAATGATGTCAGTAACTTGCATATAATGTGTATTATGAAGCATTACTGACTAGTTGTCAGTGGCATCACCAAACAGAATTCCTGAAAACTTCACACATCACGAAGCCTTGGCTAACAAGTAAGTAACAAGGTTTAGTTTTTGTAAATTGTGATCATTTTTAGAGTTTCTGGAATTCTTTGATCACATGAATAATTATATATTTGGTAGATATATGGGAATGGTAAATGTACATCAAGACAACAACAAACACTCAAATTCTGCCTGCTTTTCAATAAAAATGTAGGCCACTTTTTAGCCAAGTATTGAAGAGAGGCAAACGTCTGACGAAAACGAGTAAAATAAGACAGATTTTTTCTTTTACAAGATGAGATTTTTTCATAATTTCTTTTTTAACAGTCTTAGAACACGTGGCCAGGAATCAATTAATGTTGTTGACAGCAGAATAGCAAATACCGCTGATCTACAAGACTATATATTTTTAACCTTTGCACATTGTTACCTTTGGATATTGTTGGAAAATAATGATACTATGGCCAATCTCGATTTATTGTAATCGTGTGCGTCACTGCTTGGGAAATGCGTCTCTATGGGTTTTCTCAGTGCATATCCATAGACGTTCTCATTTGTATAGCAGTATTTCGACAACAATCCGAGGCAGCAGTGCCTTCCACGTACTTTGCTACCGTGGCAGAGATCCACAATCAGGGCCAGGGTCAAATTCCAAAGGAATTGGAAATGTGTGAAAATGGTTTCCCACTTACCAGTATAAATATGTGTTGCCTAACATGCATCATCAGAACAGTGTGCAACAGTCATAGTGTACAGGAATTGGAGCGGGAGCGGGAATTGGAATTGAATGAAAAGGAATTGTAAGGAATTGGAGTGGAATTGATTGAAAGGAATTGACCCCAGTCCTGTCCACAATGTTCATGTGCCTGCCACTAGTACCCGAGATGCTACTGTATTGTTTCCTACTTCTCAAAACTGAATCTGATTCGGGTTCCAATTCACATACATAATCAGTGCATACTATTGGCAGCAGTTTCCCGGTTGCTGAAAAAAAAACTCAAATAGCAGGTTAATCACGAACTATTAGGCTGTGTTCAGTCTAGTAAATTTGTATTGTTTTTTGTCCAATACGCAATGCTGAATCTGGATGATTGCTGTTTTATCACAGAAGTAATGTTTCAATGTATTCCTTTCAAAACCAATTGTATTGTTGAGTGCTATGTCTTCTATTTTCATTTGTTGTATTGTTGTTTCAAGCATTATTTCTGTTTACATATTTAAAATAAAGTTTGAAGTTACTTTTTTTGTTGGTTCATTTTCCTATTTTTACACTATCATGACACGTTTTGGCTTCATTATTTTTTAACTAGGCTAAATACCAAGGCGTAAATGTATCCAAAGTTGTTACTACTGTGCGGGTGATAATGCCAACCTCGCTGCACAGCTAGTAAGACTCGCTTGGGCCAATAATGGTTAAACTGGACCAGGCAGGAAAACGAGGATAAGATGACCTGCTATGTGCTAATTTGTTTGGTGTCCGGAAGCCGTTGTCGACAGTGTTAGTGGCTACTTGTGAAACAATGTTTTGAAGACTTGGTCATACTTAACTGCTTTTCAGTAAATAAAACTGACTTGAGTATTTGAAATGATCAAATATGCCTTGAACTCGGGGCTTGAAGTATTACTGAGCTTTAATATGATGTGCATGTCATTGTAGTGCACTGTTGCATTCAGAAGCCACTGTCGATTGTGACGATAAAATTTTGAAGACCCCATCGTAATCCAAGGCTTCCGTATTTTATCAATGACTTACCGGCATGTTTTGCTTATAAAAGTTATTATAAATGTATTATTTTGGTTTACGTGTCAGTATTTTTTTATATTATGAAATGAAAAGTAAAATTTTCCTTGAGTCACCTGCGATACTCGATCTGTCGGTCTTGTTGGGCACTTTTCAGGGCTCACTATTAAAATCCAAGTCTTTATTTTCAAAAAAGCTGCAGATACATTTCAGTTAATTATGCACATTTTATATTTATTTATCCACCGCTATTGTTGTTTTGTAAAATTTTATTCGCAGTGACCATTTATGCCAATTGCAATACGCTATCAGTATGACCTGAATCGTTGAACATGTTTACCTTTTTTCTTAACTGTTGCTATTTTATTTTACAAATTATGCTGAAATGGGAACCAAACATATTTTAACATCTTTTTAGAAGATCAAGTTTGCACTCATTCTATCCCGACTACGATTTTTTGTGTAGTGATTCATTCTATACCTACTACGATTTTTTGTGTTGTTATAGGCTTATAGCATATATCAAATTACCTCGAGTACATGTACACATATTCCTATGATATCACAAAATGTGTGTATATGTACAGACCCCGGGACATTTTGGAAAAACAACTGTAGTTCAATGAGATTTCAAAAATACAAACGATTATTATATTAATATATTATATTAATTTTACGTGCTAGTAACGCATGTGCATAAAATATTTATTTTTGTTTTGTTACAGTATGCTTATAATGCACCACTTAAGAATTGGTTAGTATATCAAGATGATATTTGTTCTTTTGCTTATAATACTTACTTATTACATGGGCACAAATAATGATTTGTATATAATTATGCACTTGAATAAGGAATATAAGCAATTTGTTTTGCTTGATAAGTTGATTCCATTTGTTTAATACTGTATTTGTATATGATGCTTATCATAATTCTGCATTGATCATTGTGAAACAATAAAGATTATTATTATTATCGCTTTCCGTGTCATTACGTAACAATATAGTATAAAGAGCGCCCCACACTGGGGTCACTGCCATTGCCCAGGTAGAGAGGTCACCTCGCTCGACTCTAGGTCAAATGAAAGACGACCACAATCACTCAATTTCTGCACAAATTGAGAATACAAAATTACCATTTGAAAAAAAAATCTGCAATATCTATTTTCATCCGTTCCATACGCATAATACACTTACGGGTGCTTCAATAATACGTCTGTATTTAAAAGTTAAACCTGACTGGGTATTACTCGCACTTGCCGCTGTTAGGTGGCGTTGTCAGTCTACCATCTATTCAGCAGTCAACAATTTCCCCATTTACAGCTATTTGTCATGTAATCGCGCCGAATAACTTACCCCAGCTTTTTCCGTTACGTCCCAGAAAAGTATTTTTGTTTGAATCCCACATGAAGGTTGTGAACGCCTCCCATGATGAGGTATTCCGGGATCCAGGAAACTCGGCTTCGCTTGACGCCATTGTTGAAGTGCACAGGGTATGATGCTCTCTGCGAAACGCACCAGGTGGCACTCATGTCGCCCTCTGCGGGACCGTGTATTTAAAAAATGTAATTTAACTGTACCCATTTACTTTACTCGCTCAGTGCACTGGCGCGGAATGGTTGATAATTGTTGACATCCTTCGTGACATTTCGGTAAACTTGTAATGTACTATTATAAATCCGCAAGAGTGTCTGTGGTGGATTTCATCATCACACAAATGACAAACTTTCACGATCCCCGCTAGACCCCCCCCGTTGGGCGATACCATTTCTAGCCAGGGTTGGTAGGTCCAGCGCATGCGCCAAAATCTTTTCGCGATCGATCGATGAGTTCATTTACTGTCCGCTTTCATTCCATACGTCAGACGTGATCGTAGTGTAAGCCTAAGGCTAAGGTGGACATTATTCATGATATCGCAAAGTAATTGTATTCCAAATAAGGGTTAACTCAGGAGTTATAATATTAAGACATGTCGTGTGACACTTTATTTGTATCCTAAATTATATAACTGGTTGTACCAAATCTCGAGTCATCTCTCTGAATTCTAAGACGTATACCTCATAATGTCATTAATGATATAACCCCCGTAACTATACTAACTGTAGTATTCGGTGCGGAATGTTACAACAATAATTTATGGTCTTGTTTTGCTCACGCATCGAGCCACAAGGCACAAGACTTGTTGGAAAGTCAAAACACTGGCAAGTGATTGAAGTCTCAATTGAGTCAATGACGTCTGACTCTAAGTTGTCTCTTGAAAGTCGATAATAATAAAATGATTTATATAGCGCCCGATAAATCAAGATTGCACTCAGACGTTTTATATACAGGCAACCATAGCTTATATTAAAATATTATTAATTATATTTAAAATAAATATATTTAAATATATATTAATGATATTTAAAATAAATATATTTAAATATATATTAATTATATTTAAAACAAATATATTTAAATATATAATAATTATATTTAAAACAACTATATTTAAATATATAATAATAATATTTAAAATAAAATACTGTTTACTAACCTGGCCTTTCAGTCAAGGCACCATCTAAACTCAGAGTCGCCCTGGGTAACCCCTTACAATTGTCTCTACTTACTTATACCGGCACTACTTTGTCTCCGTGCACAGCAGTGCTATGACAGCAGATCAGGATCACCTTTAATTATTTAAATACGCTTATGCAAAGTTAAAGGCGTGGTTGTAACATTAAAAGCATGCCTTTAATTAATTAAATGCGCGTATGTAATGTTAAAGGCATGCCTTTAAATAATTAAGTATGCGTATCTAATTGTAACCAATTAGAACCAGCGTGTGTTAACAGAATTTATTTGCTGGTTCTGATTGCTTAAAATTAAATATGCGTACTTAATTATTTAAAGGCATGCCTTTAATGTCACATACACATACTTAATTAATTAAAGGTGTGCTTTTAATTATTTAAATACGCATATGTAAAGTTAAAGACATGGTTGTAACATTAAAGGCATGCGTTTAATTAATTAAGTATGTGTATTTAATTGTAACCAATCAGAACCAACGAAACAAAATTCTATCAATACACTTCGCTGTTTCCAAAGCATGCCTTTAACTTTACATATGCGCATTTAATTAATTAAAGGCAAGCTTTTAATATTACAACCACAACCACGCCTTTAACTTTAAATATGTGTATTTAAATTATTATTAATGTTTAAAGGCATGCCTTTAAACATTAAAGGTGAGCCTAATATACTGTCATACAATGAAGTGATATGCTGGGACAGATGATAACAATGAAGAACTTATAAATACGATTAAAACAACATCACAGTTAAATTATTCACACATTATAACTGTAGATTTCAACCTCCCTGACATAAATTGGAATAATTGGACAGCTAAATCAAACAACCTAATTTTTTATTTGTAGAATGTATAAAAGATGCATTTATTTCTCAACATGTGACAGACCCAACCAGAGGCAGAGGTTCAAATAACCCAAATGTTTTAGATTTAATTCTATCAAATGATGATGACATCTAGGAAATGTAGAATACCTGAGCCCACCATTAGGAAGAAGTGACCATTGTATACTAACTTTTGAAATTCTGTGTACAATTACACTAAAAGAAGAAAGTATTATAAAAAGGCAGATTTTTATAGTATGAGGATAGAGTTTTCAAATATAGATTGGAAAACCAAATTTAAGGATTCTGACAATAATGTAAACAGACAATGGGAAATCCTTAAGACAAAATTTTAATTATTAGAAGAAAATACATACCACAAAAATAAATCTCTAACCACAGGAAGGGAAACTTCCCCTGAATGCTAACACTAGAAAACTGATTAAGTGTAAAAATAGATTATGGACAAGATACAAGAGATGGGAATAAATATCTACAGGATTGCAAAATTAGAAACAAAGTCGGAGCCTTAACACAAAAACTTTGAAAGGTGTTTGAAAGAAACTTAGCTAATCAAACAAAAAAGCCTTCTGGCAATATTTTAAATCTAAAACTACAATCAAACCAGGAATTGGGAAATTAAATGTAGATCCAGTAAATCCCAAATTACAACAGATGATGGGGGAAAAAGCAAATATGCTTGCAACCTACTTTGCTAGCATATTTACAACCAAAGAACCAGGGGAAATACCAACTATACCTCGAGTAAAGAGTACTGAAGACTAAAACAATGATGGAAGAGTTAATAATAACTGAAAGCGAAATATTATTGGCATTAAAAAACATAAACAAATCCCCAGGTCCAGATGAGACATGAATCAATCTGTCACGTACAGTATTTGAAACATCAATAAAAACAGCTAGTATTCCGAACGATTGGAAAGAAGGAAAGATATCAGCTATTTATAAAAAAGGAAATAAGGCATTAGCAAGCAACTACCGCCCAGTAAGCATTACACATATTCTATGTAAACGCATGGAAAGGATCATCTGAAACCATATTACTGAATATATGAAGGAAAATGGTTTATTTAGCCCAAAACAATATGGTTTTATATTAGGGCATTCAACAGCCCTCCAATTTATAACAGTTTTAGCTAACTGGACCTTGGGACTTGATAATGGAAATTATACAGATGTCATTTAAATGGACTTCCAAAAAGCTTTTGACACTGTACCACACATGAGGCTAATAAATAAATTGGAAAGCTTCAACATTAGGAAGGAAATAATAAATTGGATTGAAACATTTCTCACAGATGGAAAACAAAAGGAGGCTGTAAATGGAAAAGAATCAAAATGGCTCAATGTAACTTCTGGGATACTTCAGGGTTTGGTTTTAGGACCATTACTATTTGTGTTATGTATAAATAACCTACCAGAACTAATTAAGATTGATACATTTTTATTTCCAGACGACATGAAGATATCTAGAACTATTACAGATAAAAATGACCAGTGCATCTTACAACATGACCTAAATACCTTAGAGCAGTGGAGTTACAAGTGGTTATTAAAATTTCATCCTAACAAATGTAAACATGACTATTTGTAAAAATAACGTTGGAGAAATTAAATATTCTATGACACTTAACACTACCATACATCCGCTTGACACCATTGAAAAACAAAATGACTTAGAAGTTATTATAGACACAAAGCTATCCTTTGATGACCACATCAATCAAGCTGTAAACGAAGCAACAAAGATGACAAAAATAATTTGCAGGACTTTGCAATTTCTTGACAAAGATGCATTATTGCCATTATATAAAACAATGGTAAGAATGTATTTGACTACGCCATAACAGTATGGTACACTTACAAAAAACCACATTATTGCAATAAAAAACGTCCAAAGAAGAGCAACCAAAGAATTACCAGGTATGAGAAGCCTAACTCGTATAGAAAGATTAAAATCACTGAAACTACCCTCATTAGCATATAGACATTTACCAGGTGATGTGATTGAAGTTTTTTTAATTATACACAATTTATGACATTGAATCTTCATCTAAACTTTTAAAATGCATCTTTCAGGGCAAGGAATAGAGGGCAAACACTAAAATTATTTACTCGAAGATCAAATACAAATATAAAAAAAATGCTTTTTCTCTCAGAGTGACTGAGCCTTGGAATTCCCTCCCTGAATCATTCGTACAGGCAAAATCCATAAATACTTTTAAAAACCTCCTGGACCATTTCTAGTTCAATCAGGCAATTCCATATAATTTTGAAGAACCTTTAAAAATACGAACCTGAATTCTTAAACTATTAATAGATGACGATGAAGATCTGATCAATGACGAGTCACCAGAATATCTGCGATCAGAATCATCTTAAGGTATATTAAGGTAACGTAAAACAATACTAACAATAAATATTCTAAAATATACTCCATGGAAAAAAATTTTCTTACCATAAATAACATAAACAAATTAAATGTATCTATGCAATAATACAATAATGATGTTTATAAAAATGTTCCCATCAGAATAATAACCTCCAAGTCTCTGAATTCCAAGTCAAGTTACAAATCATGAACACAGGTGACTCGGTGCTGCTCGAGACAACAAGTCTGGGTCCTACCATTAGAATCCACTGTGGATGTCAGGCCCTCAACTTGTGCTATGCCTATATGGTAGTTTCCTTCCCTATCTAATTAGCATGCTCATATCAGGATTATTTGCCAATAGCAATGCAGTCAATAATGTACTGTTCTCAACATTCACAAATGCACTTAAACAAGTGCACTATGCCATCTTCTCAACCTGCCATATTTCCAAATTTTAATATTTGAAAATATGGCCATATAGTACACGTTGTATAAGGGACGGATATGTCTATCTATGATGAATTGATATATATATATATATATATATGGCCATATCCCTCCATTATACAATGTGTTTTATGAAGTTTGTGTAATAAAATCATTAATTGGTGTTTGTAATATGTTAAAATTAATATGTTAAAAAAAGTGAAACTGTTGCACATGCCATGATTTGAACACATAACAATGCATTTTGTTTTAGCCAGTGGCTAAGAATTGTTCTGCTGTCTTGTGTGAATAAATACTTCTATAAACAATGTTGTTTGCATCATTCCTGATTGACACCAGATAATGTTGATCCTAGACCTAGAGTAATGTCTATCATACTGTGACACCACTGCACCAACATGAGAAAGGATTACAGCACCATCCTAGACCTAGAATAATGTCTATCGCACTGTATTTTTATACCCAGTATCGCCCTGGGGTGAAGACTTCTAACTTTTTATTGAATGGGCACAAAACGTCTTGTCACTACTCACGTAGTGCTCAAGCCAAGCGCAATCAATTATACATACTATATTTTTATTTCTTGTATTTTATCTTGAATGTGAAACCTTTATTTTTATCATCTATATACATACATTATTTTACAATACAGACACCTTTAGAACACTTTTAGAACATTTTAGTCTGGTGCGCCTAGTCTAACCATCATCAACAGGGTTCTTAACAATTCACGTGAAACAGTTCTCCTATGTGGTTCTCTCATTGTTTATTGTCATTAAAGTTGTACCTTTTGGTTGTCAACACCTGCCCCCATGGGCTCACTCTGATAAATCTCATGAAGAGAGCCTGTGCCTACTGCCTAAGCACTGATGTTCTGAACTTGAAGTTATCCAAGGGTACCATCGCATTCTTTGGTGTGATAATAATAGGTTCTTGCACTGAGCATTATACACAATATGCTTGTTCACAAACATGGCACTTAACGTCATACAGAGACAGCTCAGTTTCTTTGATACTTACCAGAGAAAATATACTGACTAGGAGGCGCATAGGTTTATACAAAGTCACTATTCCAACCCTAACAGTAATATAAAGCTAACGCTTTCCTACTTATGTGTTCTAGTAATTGTCACTGCTCACGACACAGAAGTAAACCCTGGTCCTTGCAGGCCTAGGCATCCCTGTCAGTTGTGAACCCGGGTCCTTGCAGGCCGAGGCATCCCTGTCAGTTGTGAACCCTGGTCCTTGCAGGCCTAGGCATCCCTGTCAGTTGTGAACCCTGGTCCTTGCAGGCCTAGACATACCTGCCAGTTGTGAACCCTGGTCCTTGCAGGCCTAGGCATCCCTGTCAGTTGTGAACCCTGGTCCTTGCAGACCTAGGCATCCCTGTCAGTTGTGAACCCTGGTCCTTGCAGACCTAGGCATCCCTGTCAGTTGTGAACCCTGGTCCTTGCAGGCCTAGGCATCCCTGTCAGTTGTGAACCCTGGTCCTTGCAGGCCTAGGCATCCCTGTCAGTTGTGAGACAAAGTGTTACGTGGAGCCAGAAGGATGTCAGATGTGATAACTGCTTTGGATGGTATCATACTGATTGCATAAGCATGACCACACACAGTTATGAAGATCTCAACCATACAGGAGTGCTCTGGATTTGCTAGGCCTGTAATCTACCTAAAGTTCTACTTCTTAGGACACTTGTTCACTGATAATTCAATTGAACTGTCCAACAGTTTTCATAGCTTAGCATCACCGAATGATGAAAATGAGCAGCTACGAACACCTTCTGCTTCATCGTCACTCCCAAAACACAAATGTATAAACAACACCCAAAACCAACAAAGCCAAACCATGCAAGATCATCTAGACTTCTCGTAATAAACTGTCAAAGCAAATGAACTCTCATGTTGGGGAGATAAGGCATCTGGCAGGTACAACCTGGTGAGCCGACTTTACGCCTCTCAGAACATCAACTATCCAGCTTGTATTCGCACCTACAGTATACTGTTGCCCAGCTTGAGGACATAGCTTGAGGACATACCAGCCCACTAACAAATTAGACACTGCCCTAAGTCCAACAATGCAAACAATTACTGGATGTGTGATGTACACTCCCACTGAGATGTGTGATGTACACCCCCATTGAGGTGAGTGATGTACACTCCCACTGAGATGTGTGATGTACACTCCCACTGAGATGCATGATGTACACTCCCACTGAGATGTGTGATGTACACCCCCACTGAGATGTGTGATGTACACCCCCACTGAGATGTGTGATGTACACCCCCATTGAGGTGTGTGATGTACACTCCCACTAAGATGTATGATGTACACCCCCACTGAGGTGTGTGATGTACACCCCCATTGAGATGTGTGATGTACACCCCCACTGAGATGTGTGATGTACACCCCCATTGAGGTGTGTGATGTACACCCACATTGAGGTGTGTGATGTACACTCCCACTGAGGTGTGTGATGTACACCCCCACTGAGGTGTGTGATGTACACCCCCACTGAGATGTGTGATGTACACCCCCATTGAGATGTGTGATGTACGGCCCCACTGAGATGTGTGATGTACGCCCCCACTGAGATGTGCGATGTACACCCCCATTGAGGTGTGTGATGTACACCCCCACTGAGATGTGTGATGTACACCCCCACAGAGATGCGTGATGTACACCCCCACCGAGATGTAAGATGAACACTCCCACTAAGATGTGTGATGTACACTCCCGCTGAGATGTGTGATGTACACCCCCACTGAGGTGTGTGATGTACACTCCCACTGAGATGTGTGATGTACACCCCCATTGAGGTGTGTGATGTACACCCCCACCGAGATGTGTGATGTACACTCCCACCGAGATGTGTGATGTACACTCCCACTGAGATGTGTGATGTACACCCCCACTGAGATGTGTGTTGTACACTCCCACTGAGATGTGTGATGTACACTCCCACTGAGATGTGTGATGTACACCCCCACTGAGATGTGTGATGTACACTCCCACTGAGATGTGTGATGTACACTCCCACCGAGATGTGTGATGTACACTCCCACCGAGATGTGTGATGTACACCCCCACTGAGATGTGTGATGTACACTCCCACCGAGATGTGTGATGTACACTCCAACCGAGATGTGTGATGTACACTCCCACTGAGATGTGTGATGTACACTCCCACCGAGATGTGTGATGTACACCCCCACTGAGATGTGTGATGTACACTCCCACCGAGATGTGTGATGTACACTCCCACCGAGATGTGTGATGTACACCCCCACTGAGATGTGTGATGTACACCCCCACCGAGATGTGTGATGTACACTCCCACCGAGATGTGTGATGTACACTCCCACTGAGATGTGTGATGTACACCCCCACTGAGATGTGTGTTGTACACCCCCACTGAGATGTGTGATGTACACTCCCACCGAGATGTGTGATGTACACTCCCACCGAGATGTGTGATGTACACTCCCACCGAGATGTGTGATGTACACTCCCACCGAGATGTGTGATGTACACCCCCACTGAGATGTGTGATGTACACTCCCACCGAGATGTGTGATGTACACTCCCACCGAGATGTGTGATGTACACCCCCACCGAGATATGTGATGTACACTTCCACCGAGATGTGTGATGTACACCCCCACTGAGATGTGTGTTGTACACCCCCACTGAGATGTGTGATGTACACTCCCACTGAGATGTGTGATGTACACTCCCACCGAGATGTGTGATGTACACTCCCACCGAGATGTGTGATGTACACCCCCACTGAGATGTGTGATGTACACTCCCACCGAGATGTGTGATGTACACTCCCACCGAGATGTGTGATGTACACCCCCATTGAGATGTGTGATGTACACTCCCACCGAGATGTGTGATGTACACTCCCACCGAGATGTGTGATGTACACCCCCATTGAGATGTGTGATGTACACTCCCACCGAGATGTGTGATGTACACTCCCACCGAGATGTGTGATGTACACCCCCATTGAGATGTGTGATGTACACTCCCACCGAGATGTGTGATGTACACTCCCACCGAGATGTGTGATGTACACCCCCAGTGAGATGTGTGATGTACACTCCCACCGAGATGTGTGATGTACACTCCCACTGAGATGTGTGATGTACACTCCCACCGAGATGTGTGATGTACACTCCCACTGAGATGTGTGATGTACACCCCCACCGAGATGTGTGATGTACACTCCCACTGAGATGTGTGATGTACACCCCCACAGAGATGTGTGATGTACACTCCCACCGAGATGTGTGATGTACACTCCCACTGAGATGTGTGATGTACACTCCCGCTGAGATGTGTGATGTACACCCCCACTGAGGTGTGTGATGTACACTCCCACTGAGATGTGTGATGTACACCCCCACTGAGGTGTGTGATGTACACTCCCACTGAGATGTGTGATGTACACCCCCATTGAGGTGTGTGATGTACACCCCCACTGAGATGTGTGATGTACACCCCCACTGAGATGTGTGATGTACACTCCCACTGAGATGTGTGATGTACACTCCCACTGAGATGTGTGATGTACACTCCCACTGAGATGTGTGATGTACACTCCCACCGAGATGTGTGATGTACACTCCCACCGAGATGTGTGATGTACACTCCCACCGAGATGTGTGATGTACACCCCACTGAGATGTGTGATGTACACTCCCACCGAGATGTGTGATGTACACTCCAACCGAGATGTGTGATGTACACTCCCACTGAGATGTGTGATGTACACTCCCACCGAGATGTGTGATGTACACTCACTGAGATGTGTGATGTACACTCCCACCGAGATGTGTGATGTACACTCCCACCGAGATGTGTGATGTACACCCCACTGAGATGTGTGATGTACACCCCACCGAGATGTGTGATGTACACTCCCACCGAGATGTGTGATGTACACTCCCACTGAGATGTGTGATGTACACCCCCACTGAGATGTGTGTTGTACACCCCCACTGAGATGTGTGATGTACACTCCCACCGAGATGTGTGATGTACACTCCCACCGAGATGTGTGATGTACACTCCCACCGAGATGTGTGATGTACACTCCCACCGAGATGTGTGATGTACACTCCCACGGAGATGTGTGATGTACACTCCCACCGAGATGTGTGATGTACACTCCCACCGAGATGTGTGATGTACACCCCCACCGAGATGTGTGATGTACACTCCCACCGAGATGTGTGATGTACACTCCCACCGAGATGTGTGTGTACACCCCCACTGAGATGTGTGATGTACACTCCCACTGAGATGTGTGATGTACACTCCCACCGAGATGTGTGATGTACACTCCCACCGAGATGTGTGATGTACACCTGGATGTGATACCCACTGAGATGTGTGTGATGTACACTCCCACCAAGATGTGTGATGTACACTCCCACCGAGATGTGTGATGTACACCCCATTGAGATGTGTGATGTACACTCCCACCGAGATGTGTGATGTACACTCCCACCGAGATGTGTGATGTACACCCCCATTGAGATGTGTGATGTACACTCCCACCGAGATGTGTGATGTACACTCCCACTGAGATGTGTGATGTACACCCCCATTGAGATGTGTGATGTACACTCCCACCGAGATGTGTGATGTACACTCCCACCGAGATGTGTGATGTACACCCCCATTGAGATGTGTGATGTACACTCCCACCGAGATGTGTGATGTACACTCCCACTGAGATGTGTGATGTACACTCCCACCGAGATGTGTGATGTACACTCCCACTGAGATGTGTGATGTACACCCCCATTGAGATGTGTGATGTACACTCCCACCGAGATGTGTGATGTACACTCCCACTGAGATGTGTGATGTACACTCCCACCGAGATGTGTGATGTACACTCCCACTGAGATGTGTGATGTACACCCCCACCGAGATATGTGATGTACACTCCCACTGAGATGTGTGATGTACACCCCCATTGAGATGTGTGATGTACACTCCCACCGAGATGTGTGATGTACACTCCCACTGAGATGTGTGATGTACACTCCCACCGAGATGTGTGATGTACACTCCCACCGAGATGTGTGATGTACACCCCCACCGAGATATGTGATGTACACTTCCACCGAGATGTGTGATGTACACCCCCACTGAGATGTGTGTTGTACACCCCCACTGAGATGTGTGATGTACACCCCCATTGAGATGTGTGATGTACACTCCCACCGAGATGTGTGATGTACACTCCCACCGAGATGTGTGATGTACACCCCCATTGAGATGTGTGATGTACACTCCCACCGAGATGTGTGATGTACACTCCCACTGAGATGTGTGATGTACACCCCCACTGAGATGTGTGATGTACACTCCCACCGAGATGTGTGATGTACACTCCCACTGAGATGTGTGATGTACACCCCCATTGAGATGTGTGATGTACACTCCCACCGAGATGTGTGATGTACACTCCCACTGAGATGTGTGATGTACATTCCCACCGAGATGTGTGATGTACACTCCCACCGAGATGTGTGATGTACACCCCCATTGAGATGTGTGATGTACACTCCCACCAAGATGTGTGATGTACACTCCCACCGAGATGTGTGATGTACACCCCCATTGAGATGTGTGATGTACACTCCCACCGAGATGTGTGATGTACACTCCCACTGAGATGTGTGATGTACACTCCCACCGAGATGTGTGATGTACACTCCCACTGAGATGTGTGATGTACATTCCCACCGAGATGTGTGATGTACACTCCCACCGAGATGTGTGATGTACACCCCCATTGAGATGTGTGATGTACACTCCCACCAAGATGTGTGATGTACACTCCCACCGAGATGTGTGATGTACACCCCCATTGAGATGTGTGATGTACACTCCCACCGAGATGTGTGATGTACACTCCCACTGAGATGTGTGATGTACACTCCCACCGAGATGTGTGATGTACACTCCCACTGAGATGTGTGATGTACACTCCCACTGAGATGTGTGATGTACACTCCCACTGAGATGTGTGATGTACACTCCCACCGAGATTGTTGATGTACACTCCCACCGAGATGTGTGATGTACACTCCCACCGAGATGTGTGATGTACATTCCCACTGAGATGTATGATGTACACCCCCATTGAGATGTGTGATGTACACTCCCACTGAGATGTGTGATGTACACTCCCACTGAGATGTGTCATGTACACCCCCACTGAGATGTGTCATGTACACCCCCACTGAGATGTGTGTTGTACACCCCCACTGAGATGTGTCATGTACACCCCCACTGAGATGTGTCATGTACACCCCCACTGAGATGTGTCATGTACATCCCCACTGAGATGTGTCATGTACACCCCCACTGAGATGTGTCATGTACATCCCCACTGAGATGTGTCATGTACACCCCCACTGAGATATGTCATGTACATCCCCACTGAGATGTGTCATGTACACTCCCACTGAGATGTGTCATGTACACCCCCACTGAGATGCTGCCAACATTGTCTGACATACTCCTTCCTCAAATACAATGGCAGAAAGCTACACTTGACATTGCCCTGCATGCTCAATAGGATGAACAACACATACTACATGAATACACGGAGTAGCGCACAATCCAGAGGCTAAAGTCAAGAAGACCGTTCACACAACAGGCAAGTGAATTACTCGAACAATGTGAGACTGGCAGTGGCTGTGTCTGGGCTCATGACAACTTGGGAAGACCAAAACATCCGACTCAAACAATTCATCAACATGCCAAGTTGGAGTGTCCCCGCTGGTGTAAACTAAACAGAATTCGATCTGGTGCTGGCAGATTCAACACTAAAATGCACCAACTTGGATACAGAGATGACTCCACTTGAGCCTGCGGTGATGCCCCCTCCAGACTGCCGACCACCTACTGGAATGACCAGCATACCCACCGGTATGTAACGAGGACATCCTGGTAGTCAACGAAGCACCAGTGACATGGCTCCGCCAGCTACATTATGTATAGTGGACGTGGAAGTATACAAAAGAAAGCCAAACGAGAGTCACTGGCCATATGCATTGACACACACCAACCACATATTGTTATAGGAACTGAATCTGAACTGAAGCTAATTTCACTGCATTCCACAAAGACTGTGACTCAAACAAAGGCGGCGGACGAGTATTCATTGCTCTTTGCAACAACCTGATTGGTACTCATCAGATCAAGTTTAACGCGCACTGCGAGATAATATGGATTAAACTCAAACTTGCAGGCTGCCCACCATACAAGAATGATACGAAATACCCTGAGAATCTACGACACTCTCTATCCAAGATAAACATCGAGAAGGGCATGACTGTTTGCTTGGGAGATTTCAACCTGGGAGACATCCTGTGGGATTCCCACTCTCTTAGACAAGGTTGCAGGAAGCCAACTATATCACGGCAACTCATGGACCATTGCAGAACCATCTAAATTAAGTACCAGTAAAAACATACCCCATGGATAAATCACAGTCAATCACAGATTAAGGCAAAAATAACGTGCCTTCAACCATACGAAAACGACCAGCAAAGCCGAAGACTGGGAAAAATTTTGGAAACTGAGAAAACCATCCCAAAAGGAAACTAGAAAATAATACTTGAACTACATCGGGTCATGCTCATCTACAAAACAATTTTGGAGCTTCATTAAGAAATTAAAAAACAACACAACAGGTCTCCCATTATAGCCAGGGGCTACTTTATTCTGAAAATCTAAAGAAAGTTTAAATTCTTAACGAGCAGCTCCCATCTGTTTTCGCACTTGAAGACCCATTAAACGTCCCCACAGGTCACAAATTCCCATCAATGCTGACTATGGAAATCACCCTGGAAGGAGTGTTAAAACTGTTGAAGGACCTTGATGAACACAAAGCTTCAAGGCCCAGATGAGGTACCAGCCAAGATCCTGAAACTGGCAGCAGAGGAAGTTTCACCAGCCTTCACACTGATTTTCAACAAGTCTCTAAGCACAGGAGTAGTTCCATCAGACTGACTCATTGCCAACATATCTCTAAACACAGGAGTAGTTCCATCAGACTGACTCACTGCCATCATATCTCTAAACACAGGAGTAGTTCCATCAGACTGACTCACTGCCATCATATCTCTAAACACAGGAGTAGTTCCATCAGACTGACTCACTGCCAACATATCTCTAAACACAGGAGTAGTTCCATCAGACTGACTCATTGCCAACATATCTCTAAACACAGGAGTAGTTCCATCAGACTGACTCACTGCCATCATATCTCTAAACACAGGAGTAGTTCCATCAGACTGACTCATTGCCAACATATCTCTAAACACAGGAGTAGTTCCATCAGACCGACTCACTGCCATCATATCTCTAAACACAGGAGTATTTCCATCAGACTGACTCATTGCCAACATATCTCTAAACACAGGAATAGTTCCATCAGACTGACTCATTGCCAACATATCTCCGATCTTCAAAAAAGGAGACAGATCTATACCTAGTAACTACTGACCTGTCTCACGTCCATATGTTGTAAGGTGCTTGAGCACATCCTGTATAACAGCATCTTGATCATTACAATATCTTAACCGACAAAAATCACGGATTCTGCAAACATCACTCATGCTAGACCCAACTTATCCAAACTATACATGACCTGGCTCAAATCTCTTGACAATAGAATCCAGATAGATATGGCAATAATGGACTTCTTGAAGGCTTTCGATACGGTACCACACAAATAGTTACTTCATAAAATCAACAATTTTGGTATCACTGGAAGCACATTCAATTGGATTTAAAATTTATTCACTAAAAGGAAGCAGAGTAGTTGTAGATGGAGAGAATTCGGAGATCGACGTCAAGTCAGGGGTGCCCCTGGGAATAGTACTTGGTCCTTTAATTTTTTTATGTATATTTATGATTTGCCAAATAACATCAAGTCCAGTCAGACTGTTTGCCGACAATTGTGTCATGTACACCCCAATCAGAGGCACACCAGATTTCCAACAACTCATGTCCGATCTCAACACCCTGTCCAAGTGGCAGGATACACGGCAGATGAGATGTAATACTTCAAAATGCTTTTTATTGCGTCTGTCACATGCTAGGTCACCCAAACAATTCAAATATATATTACAAGAAACAACATCGCACTAGGTGTGTAAATCACACACACCCTCAGGTGGGGAATCCTGTCAACAGTACAGGGCAATTCCATTTAATCAATTCCAATTTAATTCATTTTTTCAATTCAAATTCTAGCCAAATCTTTCAATTCTATGGGAGTTTTTTAACAGTAATATGTAATTGTAATAGACATATTTTCTGCAATAGTAATCGAGGAACTTTTTTCAAAAGTAATAGATCTTAAAGTAATATATAATAGTCTATTACTTTTCTATTACATCTATTGATGCAAACTTACAAAATATCAGGTTTGTTTGCATGTTATTCCAATGGATAGTATTAGTAATTGTAAACAATGTACAGACAATGGCTGAGCCATTATTCAAACATGAAAAGACCAGTAGGCTGATCATTTTACTGTTTCATAAATACCTGTTCAATGAAACATTGCAGGAGTAGTCAGCCATATACTTAATTGTTGTGATGCCCCATTGGGGGTGGCTATGGCTTCACACACTAAGGGCATGGTATCAGATATGTGCAGGTTCTGAGAAGCCAATTCTCGTTCGGCTTAGATTAGTCGGACGGACACATACATGTATGTGTCGTACATCATATGTTGGTTTTGTTCACCGTTAGTCAGCAATATTCAAACTCAGCCCTGGCCAGGTGTCAGATCATAGGTGAAGCTTCCCAAACAGGGGTAAATGTGCAACCTGGCAGCATTTGGTGGCCTCAGCCTGTAAACCCATTAACTGTGATTAACGTAATAAAACACCAGCAACAGCACTAGCTCATAGAACAGGGTGTTCAGGAATGGCTTGGATACAGATTAAATATCAAGTCGATAAAAACCGTTGAGACATTAAAACAGTGTTTGTACAATATGAACAGAAGAAGTGAACCATCACTATTTTTACTAAGCATATGAAGAAGCAGTGACGCCACTGAACCTGTACACTTTTGTGTAATTTTTAATGAACAATAAATACACAGGCAATTTTATAGGTAAATATAAACTTTTTGGATTTCCATACAATGAATAATATGAATTATATCAAGATTCAATCAAATCCGATAGCTGAACCATGTGGCAAGCCGGATACATTCCCATATATCCCAGCTGACATTTTGATAGACATGTATTTCCCACAAGTAAATTAATCAAGTATTTCAGTACCAAATATGTATACAAGCGTTTTTTTATTTATTGTTTAATAATGATTATCATAACAATTTGTGAAAATTTAACATATCATTACCTATTATATAATATATAAGATAATTCTTTGGAGTTTGGCAGAACTTTTCTCTCAATTGTTCAGCAAGTATTCGATTCCTCAGAAAACACTGATATTGTTTTAATGTTCGCAGCCTGGGAATCTATTCAATAACCAATACCATTTATCGACTTAGTGGAAGCAAAAAAATTATTTATTATAGTTGGAAAAGTTGGTTTTGACTAAAGACCTGATATGCTAATTATGATGTTGCTGTTGTATCCAATGGCAATGATAAATAATTTGGCACATACTGCTTAGCAAAAAAGTGAGGATGTGAAATGGCATCTTAGAAATACCACTTTTGACTGTATTCCAAATATATGGCAACATTTAGTTACATATTCATTTCCAGTTATACACGTACCAATACACACATTCATGCTTAACAAAAACATGGAAATATTCTGAAAACTAGTCAGCAACTGATTTCAATAAACAAATAATGGCTTCTTGTGCATACTAAAACATGACGAATAACTGCATTATAATATACTTTTAAGCAAAACAATATGCTTTGAACATAACCACCATAAAAACATTGACATGTCACACTTCACATCCAAGTTTCCAAAATCAAACATCGTCAACACCACCCAGCACCACACATGATCATGTGTAGCCACATTCAGTTCACAGCTTAGCCCTGGGACTATCCATTCCATTAGACCAGGTTTTCCTGTTTAAACAGGAAGTGTTGTGATAAATAAATACCAGCGTTAACCCATTTGGTTTCTTTCCTTCGCCTTAGGCTCAATGCATGGAATGACTTCACTTTGTGTTCATGAATGTAAATCAGTGTTCAAGTGTGTTGCTGTTTTGAAGCACAATAAGCAATACTATAGTATAGTATCTCAACTTGTCAAATAATCGTGACATTTAGTATCATGTAATTTCACACACTGGAGTCACTGACAGTTCAACATA
Source organism: Lamellibrachia satsuma (assembly GCA_033239005.1). Taxonomy (NCBI): domain Eukaryota; kingdom Metazoa; phylum Annelida; class Polychaeta; order Sabellida; family Siboglinidae; genus Lamellibrachia; species Lamellibrachia satsuma. The sequence continues at coordinate 3,728,038 of BSQZ01000059.1, read as the reverse complement.
TCACAGCACAGACACAGTTGGCAGTTACCAGTTCTTATTCCGCTAATAAATTAATTGTTTAAAACCTTTTTACACCAATATGCAACTACTGTCTAGGGAACACAGTCATTGACTCATAGTCATAGACTTGAAGTTTAGTTGTTCTATGTACCACCCACAGCGCATGGGCACATACCACCACAAACTCCTGCATTAGCCCAACATTGGGCTGTTTGGAATAACCTACTTGAGACATTCTACAGAACATTAATTCATAATCATGCGTTCATGATGCCGGCCTATGAATCACTCGTTAACGTCTGTTTTACTGTCACGTGTGTCATCGTGTTGACCCCATGAACGAAGCAAAGGTAACTAGACAACTCCGCCCTAGCAGATTAGTAACAGTCTCCAATTAGGAATTGTAATCCGACTGTCGACGATGTTTGCCAGGCCCAAATCAGGGCACCGCTTCACAGTTGCGTCGTTTGTTTTTGCGACGGCAACGACGCTCACAAAACAACACCGTTTGAAGAATCCATGTTCAATTCCTCCTGGTATCTAACTGACAGATAGTTAGCAGTCTCTGTCATTTGAGTAAGCACTTTAAACAGCCCGGAGATGTGCTGACGGAACTGCCGGGCTACGCGCTGTGAGTGTTCGTCTGTGGCCGTTGTCGTCCCGCCATAGCCGTGCTGGAAGGCGGACTCTGAGTCATCGTCCTCGTCGGGTCGCGTTCCGCGCACCAGTTCGGTCTTGACGGCGTTCAACATCGTGTAAAAACTGAACAAATCGCCTTTCGCGGACGTCATGTGATCAGTTGGATCAAGTCCCAGCGAGGGAACGACAGCCTTGTTCCCTGCCGTGCCGTTTATGCCTAACTTCTCGACCGGGATGTCTTTCAGTCGGCTTGGAACAAGTATGGTGTCATCCATTTGGTTCACAGCTTCCACGAATCGATGCATGGCAGTCAACATCGATTCACTTCCCATTTCTCTCTCCAACGGAATAGACACACCGTTCGTTTTGATTCGACACACCGAGTCCGATCTATTCATCTTTCTAGTTTAAGATTAAATGCACACTTGCCGTCACAAATTTAACAGCCCTCTCAACGTACTCCCATACAGATGAACAGCTCTATTATTATCGGTAACACGCTCTCGTCTGCCGCACGTCTCTTCCGGGGGGTCAAACCAATGGCTTTCGAGTGTTGACGTATTAACTAATGCCAAAAACATTGGTTTTTGTTCATTTATCCTGTGAGCAATGTAACTGTATGATCTTAACATCGTAATAATTTAATATATGTAAATTTACACGCAGAACAATCACTCTTTATTTATTTAACACAAGCTAACAACCCTCTGTTTTGCACAATGGACTACTCCTCCTAACAACTCGATCAGTTTTTGCTTAGTCGAGTCGCGTGCTCTACCGGGTACACATGCACTCAAACATTAATAGCGGCCCACGTCATACTCGAGCGTACCGAGTAACGATGCTTCAGCATGTTGCGTCGATGTGGCATTTTTGTAGCGCCGGAATGTTAATAAATATACCGGACTGTGATTGCTTTTTTTAAACTGTCATACGTAAAAAGTATTAGTAATTGTCCCAGTCACTCTACCTATTGAGATGGAATGACATCGTTGGTGATTTTTGTATCATGACATCACCTCGCGCCTTTCTCGCGGTTTCCACCGAACTACGTACTGTAGCGTTTCTAGCGGTTACTGCTGATCTACGTACTGTAGCGTTACTAGCGGCTGGATGGCGTATCCCGCGTTTCTTCAAACTCACCGTTTTCTCCGTTTTCCCGCGTTTCTTCAAACTCGCCGTTTTCAGCATGTTTTTTTCGCGTTTCTACAAATTCGCCCTTTTCTCCATCTACTCGTGTTTCTACAAACTCGCCGTTTTCTTCTTGAGGTTGGATTGCGCCACCTGTATGCATACATGTCAACCTGTGAGGATCCAAATGACTGAGACTTTTCCACTCGACGAGGCACGCGCGTCCAATCGCTCTCGCTCACTCCAAACACAACACTCATGTAACCCATTCTGTCACACAGCATGACAAACAAGTGGCATCTAGTGAACATATGTACATTTATATACAGAACATGTGTGTCAACAGTGATTGGGCAATTAAGGTGTGTTCCTGTGAAGCAGGTTTTAGTTCATTGTGGCTTTCTTGGACATATGTAGCACAGTCGCGGGTGGCTCATAGGAGTGAGTGTGTGCCCTACAGTTCACCTTCACTGACAGAAGGGCAGCGATGGTGTCCTGGGGCAACTCCGAGCGGTGCTCCATGCCGATCTTGTTGACCATGGAGAAGACCCGCTCTGTGTCGGCGTTGCTGTGGGGCATGAATACATAAACCTTCACGACGGCTGATATGGTGGCGAAGGGATGATCTCCCCCTGCAGTGGTACGTGTCGCCATGGCGGCCCAGAACGCATCCAAGCCCCCATCCATCAGTGGCAGCTCTGCGTCCATAGCCATGGCGAACTCCATGAATTCCGCCCGCAGGGTATCAGAGTAGTCCTCCGGGAGCAGGTGTTCTGGCAAACGCTTGGCCAGATCGAGCACTGAAACTCACCAAAGCAATGCACTTAATAAACATAAAGCAGAACGTTTCATGCAGTCTCCCTGAACACCAGATACAGCACTGAAACACACGGAAACATTACAAGAAAGAACATACATACCTTATTATGTAATGTGCTAAGTTTAGTACTGTTATTTTGTTAATTTGCCTATTTATATCAATCAATTTAATATAGGTTGTCAGAATTGACGATGCATTTCTGTATGTACCTGTGTTTGGGGTGAATTTCTCTCTCAGATCTGGCCGGAGGACCTCCAACTCAATTAGCAGCTGATTGTTGTAGGGCAGTTTCTTTACCATCTTGGTCACCAGGGCAGCGTAGAAAAGACGAACGCTCCTGAGTGACAATTAACACACAAGATAATATAGATAAACTTGCTGCTGCACACAATGTTGATGATTATCCTGTAGCCCAAAAAAAACAATAGAACACTTGATTATCACACCATGCACTCATAATAAACAAAGAGTCCAAAGTAGAATGACATTTCTTATTTGCAGGCTAATTGTATGAATGACTGGACTGGCAGGCACCTACAAATCACATTTCATTTATAGGTCATGTCTTCGCTGTTCGCAGAAATTGATACAAATCTAATTAACTATAAAGTGACTCGCTGGTAGAAACGAGCCCGCACATCATCGCTGATGTGCAGAGCACCCTCTGCGTCTATGGCGTCAACCTCCTCAACCGCAGCTTCCGCCTCTGCGTGCTGCAGGTGATCCCTCGCACGCTGCCCAATGTCCAGGTCGTCGTCCTCCACCTGCTTGGTGCAGTCCATCTTGTCGAGGTCGTCACCGGCGTCCCGGATGGCTGCCAGTTGGACGAAGCGCGCCATCATGCCCTTGATGAGGCGCCGTGACTCGTCAGCCATGAAGGCCACCTTGCTGCCATTGCCAGTCTGAAGTCAGACATACATGTAGATACAGAAACACAGCGAATGCCTTCGATAGCAGCAAGAGGACAAATTCAACTTGGGTCTATTGTGAATGTGTCACTTATGGCGAACGGCAAGTTGTTCTTCGCCACGAAATACGCCCAGATGGTCTCGGCACGGATCACCTTCGCGGCCTTCAACTCGCCAGCTACCACGTACTGGCCGACACCACCCCGGGTCTCGTCACAGGCGCGCTCCGCCTTCAGGTGACTGGCAGACTGCAGATGTTTGCGCACGTCGTGGAAGCCACCTGAAGATAAACAAGTCAAGCCTAAGTACAAGCCTTACAGTCGGCTGTCTGGCCCCTTGCTGATGTTGTCTGTTTAATTTCCACTGACTTAAAATAAAATGATTTGATTGGAGGGCAGCCAAAATGTTTTGCTACAATGCCTAACCCTGTCGTCTTTGTAAAAAAAACACCTATTATTGCCCACGACCGCCGTTTAAAAATTAATTTCAGTCAACAGTTAAAATACGCTCGCTTAATTATGCAGCAACAAATCCGGTACATCATGTGTTGCAAATAACGTCAGTTATGGGACAAAAATCACAGTAGCATCCGTCACTAGTTTTAAAACGTAAGTAAATACCATAACATGGCAAAATGGAATGAAAATCTTACCTGAGCCAATACCGAAATCGCTTCGGCAAAGCCGACTCAGGGCATAAGCGCTGCCATTGTGGTTCCTCCTGCCTGGCCATTCTTTAACCTAACTGTCCTCGAACTGCGTTATGTATCTTTTTATCTTTGGTAGTGAGGCATTCCGCTCGGGTGACATGTTGTTACGCTTCTTCATCGTGCGAAAATCAGATCGCGAATGAGCGCGCACTTTGCCGCGAGACCAGCATGTAGGTCAAGCGTGCGAGAGAGAACCAAAATGTCGAAACGGAACGAAAAGTTCGTTCCGTTTTTTATATTTAAAATAAAAAATTGTACGTATAAATTTTTTTCCGCGGTGACCGTCAAATGACGGAGATTTTCGTCTCCGTGACGGAGGTTTTCAGCGAAGTTGAAATGACGGAGTCTCCGTACGAATGACGGAGGGTTGACATGTATGTGTATGTCAAGACTGACATCAATATACGAACGATAACGTAAGCGGGTGAAATTGAATGGCTAAGTCGTAGCTATAGAGTGTTCATAAAGATACTGGGCTGTGATTGGTAATTTGTAAACTTTCATAACTAAATAGTATTAGTAATTGTCCCAGTCACTCTACAAATGACCTATGGAGATGGAATGACTAGCACAATAGACATGCATGCATCCATCCATGCATCCATCTACTCATCCATCTACACGCACGCACGCACCCACGCGCGCGCGCGCGCGCGTGTGTGTGTGTTTTGCAAACTTCCAAAGTACAAACTTCCAACTTGCAAACTCCCAACTCACAAACTTCCAACTCACAAACTTCCAAATCGCAAACTTCCAACTTGCAAACTTTCAACATGCAAACTTCTAACTGACAAACTTTCAAGTCATCAACTTCCAACATGCAGACTTCCAATTTGTAAATTTTCAACTCACAAACTTCCAATTTGCAAACTTTCAAAGCACAAACTTCCAACTTGCAGACTTCCAGCTAACAAACTTCCAACTTTCAAACTTCCAACTCGCAAACTTCCAACTTGCTCGACTCCCTGAGATTTGATACACAGCTTGGGGCATACCCATGTATCGCGACCTCGCTGCGAATATTTGCCGCTCTCCCGGTCACGTCGGCTGCAGCAAAGCGATCATTCAGCGCCATTAGGGTGATAAAGAACGCATATTTAGTCTTGCAAACAGACACTAGTAAGATGTAACATGACATTTAATGCAGAACAAGAAAACACGACCAACCGAAAATAAACCCGGAGAGCGAGAGCGTCCTTGACCCGGGGAGCCGGGGTCACCCACAAACAGTCATAGACGTGAATTATAATTGATCGTCTATTGGCGTGACTTCTTTCTTCTCCTTATACTATATATGACTAATTATAGAGAAAGCAATTATACAATAATATTATTGCAATTATAGTCTAAGTGACAAAGTCGCTTAGATACTCGGGAGGTCTGCGTCTTCTGGTTGATCGACGGGGAAGCTCCTCGGCGGGGAAGTTCTCTTCATCTTCGGACTCTTGCCTCTCCTCGTCCGGAACGACCGGAGTCTGCGCATCCGGAATCGGATGTACCGACTGAGCGTCGTCTGGTGTGGCAGGGTACAGTAGCTGTGTTGGTATGCTCGGTCGAGGTTCTGGAGTGGGGTCATATGTCGGCGTATTCGTCGAGTCATCGTATTGGTACGCCGTTGGCGGATCAAGCGTATGGGCAGCAACCTTGTAGCATTCCGTCCGTTTCACTCGATAGGAGGTGGCTCGCAATTGATTGCCGATGAATTTGCTGACATTGAGCCAGACCCCATCTACACTCACTACTAGGTACCGACACCGAGTACGTGACTTGTTTCGGTCACAGTACAGATACACAATGTCACCAACATCAATATTTAGTGCTTTGGATACGGTATGACTGGGTGACTTCGATAGTTGACTTGGAGCGTGGTTGGCATTTCGCAAAGAATGCTGCTGGCGAATGAGGTCGTAATCGGTTAAAGGCAGTTGTTCGTTTGTGAACTGGTCTCGCTGGGTCCACAACTCTCTGGCGGAAAACCCCCTGTTTCGTATACGAGTGTTGAGGTTTGCGGTGGCAATAGATAGAACAAGCTGCGTGACAGCCCCGCCTGTGGGTTGTTGGTGTAACAGTTCATGCTCGAGCTCGCGTACAGCCTTTTCTGCAACCGGATTTTTATTGACGTTCTTGACGCGTCCAAGTTCAATCGTGAGTCGATACGTGGACAGCAGGGCGTCCTTGACGAGAGCAGCGAACCCTGGGGCGGGGTCAGTGCGTATGACAGCAGGAGGCCCATCTAGCGGTCGTAAGCCAATGCACAGCTTGACCAGAGAGTCTCGTAGTGTGTCGCGGCGTTCGTCATCGATTAAACACGAAGCAGTGTATGACGTTACGCACTCGCTTATGACCAAGATGAGTTGTTTCTCACGTTTGATGACGTCTGCGGCATAGGAAATTCTTACCACCTCTGGAGGATTGCCTGTAGACTGTGGGATAGTCGTGTGTGGAGTATCGCGTAGTGAGGCACATTGGTGACAGCTACGCGACGCTGTGTCGATTGCTTTGTCCAGGTCCAACGCGTACATATAGCGATGCATGACTTGTTTCAACTGGTAACACGAGGGATGGTCCAGTTGAATGTGTAGTGCTGTCACTAGCCCGTCAAGGACCATGCGGGGAACGATGATGCAATCTCGTGCTGGGCTGAGTGGATCGTTACGACGTACGACTAGCAGACCATCACGGGCGATGGATGCGACGTTTAGATATCGCTTGACGTCTTTGGCATTCGTTATTTTCTTGGATGGTCGCGTCCCTTGTGTGAAGTGTGAAAGTGTGCGTCGCAAATCAGGGCATTCGGCTTGGATAGCTAGCCACGTTGATCTGCTGGTGAACGGAAGTCGAGCCCTCCCAGATGTCACATCTTCGGTAGTGACGCATTGCAGGACAACCGACTCCTCCATTTGCCTGACGAAGGTGCATACTTGACACTGTTGTTCGAGACATGTCGGTGCGTTGCGACTAGCAAAGTCTGATGGGACATTTGCTGAGCCGGCGAGGTGTTGGACAGTTGCCTGATAGCGGCTGACTACCGACAAGAATGTAGAGACTCGCGGACTCACAGAGAACTCGCCGCGACACAGTTTTTCATGAGCTTGTGCGCAAGGCTTGCTGTCAGTGAGGATAGACGCAGTGTGACTCGACTGTACGATGTACGGGTTGAAATGCTTCACTGCTGCTGCAATAGACAACGCCTCTATCTCGCAAGGCAGCCACGTAGTTTGTCGCCCGCGTAATTTCGCACTGAAGAATCCGGCCAGCTTCAATTTGCCAGCACGCATAACGTACAAGGTAGCCCCTAGTCCGTACTGTTTGGTGGAGCCATCGGTCACAAGCCATAGCTTGTCGGAGGGTCGAGGCAACGTGATAGCCTTGTTCGTATGTAGACTGTCCTGTGCATGCTTGAAGGCCTTCCGTAACGAGTCTGTCCAAACGATGTGTTCAGGAGACTGGCGTCCGCCAGTTGCGTTATCGAAAGGTGCGAGTAAGGCAGAGCAACCGGGTAGTACACGCGCTAGCATTTTGTAAGCTCCAACGAATGCGCGCATGGCCTTCACCGTCGTGGGAGCTTCACAGCTGGCTAGGGTAGCAATACGGTGAGGACTCGCCCGAATGGTACCCATATTCCATATCCAACCGAGAATGGTAGTTGACGTCGGAAAAATTGTTGTCTTGGTGGCTGATAGTCGCAAACCACTGTTGGTGAAGCATTGTAACAGCCTTTTGACGTTTTGTTGAAGTTCAACAATGGTATTGCCGCCGCAGTAGATGTCGTCTGCAAGTTTACCGACACTGCCTTCTTGCAGCAGATCTCCGAGTATGCGACATAGCAATTCTTCCAGTGCAGTTTCTGACCCGGGCATCCCCATTGCAGAGCGTGCATACACGCGTACGCCGCGGAACGGCGTGACGACACCGCAGTACCTCATTGATTCACGGGAGAGTGGTATTTGATAGAAAGCATTCGATAAATCTGTTGTTGCGATGTGCTTCCATTGTGCGATTTTACGCAGGGTGCTATCAACGTCGGGCATCAGGGATGGTTGTGGTTTGCTATAGCGTCCCACGTCTGTAAATGCAGTGACTAATCGGTGTCCACCGTTTCGATTCTTAACAAGGAACGACGGATTGAGGTACTCGACGTTCACAGGAACATCCTCAGGTCGGACGACAACGCCCATCGTCTCAAGTTCGTCGAATTTGCTCTGAAGCTCAACGAGCTGATTTCGAGCGTATTGTTGTAGGCGGCCTTTCCGTTGAGGTGGTTGAACAGGGCCCATGTTTACGACCGCTTCGAAAGGTCCAACATGGCCGTTATAGCCAGTGTAGTTAGGGTCAAATACATCGTCGTATTCTTCAATGATGGCGCGGAATGATGCACGTTCATCGGATGATAGTTTCATGTCCGGATCGATTTGGACAGAGGCGGAGTGCTTGCTAGGTGTAGATCTGCGAGGTTGTAGGTCTATGGCCTTACTGATAACGTCAGAACGTAAGGGAGTGTTTGTTGGAACGGCCGGTACAAACACGTCTCGAATTTGGCAAAACTGTTCGTTTCGTTTCAGCAAGCGAGTGGTGTTTGTCAGGTTGGGTATACGTACCACGCCATCTACGCTGGTAACGAGCGACGGTTGTGGCCACAGGTCACTGTCTCGTGTGAACTTGTTGCCTGTAGTGTCAAGGCGTGGCTCCAAAGCGAATGTGGAGTCCGTAGTAAACAAGTCAGTGGGGAGGTTTACTTCCACGAACTCGCCAGGCCAAACCGTGGTATTGGTGGGGGGCGCTCGCAACACGTGGGTGCGTCGGACTGCATGTCGGTTGAGAGATTCATCGGTTGTACCATACGTGTAAGTCGTGCCATCAGACAGCGTGATGATTCTCTTAGCTGGACGTATGGTCACGTCGTTGACTTCCATAAATGGAGTGCCAGCTAGAACTTCGACATCCAAGTTCTTCACGACTAACCCACAAAACGAGAAGGTGTGGTTTTTGCGCGTTAGGCGCACTGTAGTCTCGCCAATTATGGCCAGGGGCGATGTCCCATCAGCTTGATGAGCCGATTGAGAAGAGGTCTTGATCTTACAACCGAGTCTCAGAGCAGTGGAATGTCGGATCATGTTGCCTGTTGCACCGCTGTCGATGGTGACTCGGACCGTGTGATGGCCACAAAACGTGTCCAGATAAGGCGACTGACGTGTGTCGATGCGTTGTGCCGTAGCGAGGCCTAACGTAGGCTGGTCAACGATTTCGGGTTGATGGAGCTCATGGTTGTACTCATACTCGTCGTCCTCTTCGTGTACGTCAGTGACTTGACGGATCTTAGCCATGTAGCGACGATCTTGTTCGGGAAGATATGGGCATTCGCTCAAGAAATGCTGCATGTTGCTGCGGCCAGCTTGTTTGCAGAGTGGACATGCTTTTGTACTGGTAGACCGCCTTGGAGCAGAACATGGAGATGGTTGACGCCTTGAGAAGGACTGTCTCTGCCCAAATTTGTTCTGTTGATAGTGAGCCGTAGCTGTACGCATGCTCTTTGCATCATCGGCGGAAGTAATTTCATCAAGTAGTGAGTCTAGGGCCTGGGAAATTTCAGGCTTAATCGACGCCAGTGTTCTAGCTCTCAGTTCAGTGCAATATCGTTGCTTCACGAGCTTTGGGAGTGCCACGTTAATTAATCTCAACCATGTGAGCACAACCATGTTTTCGAGCGAAGGTGTCATTTCTTCGTCGACATTTATGGCGTCACCATGGTGAAGAATAACACTCCCTCGCTGGAGCATGTTGTCTTCAACGAAGGCCACTAAGCGCTGATACAGATCTTCAGGACGTTCGTCAGCCTGGAGCTGAATGTCGGCAAAGTCAAGAAAATGGGCGCCCGTAGACTGAAATCCGTAGTGTAGACGAATAGTTTGCCAGATGCAAGATAAACTAGTTGAATTCTTGACGATCGTGTTGCGCGATATAACTGGGCAGTAATTGGCTATCTGGCCTAGCATCAGCTCTAGCATGTACACTTGCTGGAGAGCCGTACGGCCGCCTGACGCAATGACGTCATCATCAGTGAAACCTCTGTTTGGTTCAGAGGCACACTTCTTCCCCCAGTTGGCGTCAGTGGTAATAAATTGCGTGAAGTTGGTGTCGAGCGATAAAGTATAAATAAGGTTTTGACGCCAGTTCTCAAACGAGTTTACGGTTTCGGTTTTCGTGAGACACCACTGTTTCGGTGCACGTTGCGTGTTGGCCATGTTAACGTTAGGCTACTACGATTTTACTAGTGCGACAAAGTCAAAGCCTAACTGCTTGCGCCGATTAGTAGGCTAGAAAGTCAATGCGATTCAATTTGCCATTGTACACAATTCGGTGTGTGAGTTCGTTATGAACACTGCCACCACGCCATTAGGGTGATAAAGAACGCATATTTAGTCTTGCAAACAGACACTAGTAAGATGTAACATGACATTTAATGCAGAACAAGAAAACACGACCAACCGAAAATAAACCCAGAGAGCGAGAGCGTCCTTGACCCGGGGAGCCGGGGTCACCCACAAACAGTCATAGACGTGAATTATAATTGATCGTCTATTGGCGCAGCGCACAGAAGTACCTGAAGAACTGGATCTACGATGAACGAGCAACGCCTCAATTGCCGGACCTGCTCATATGCTCGTCAATCGTGATATCAAATTGAACCACGATGACGTCATTGATGAATTCGCCAAGGGGAATGCCGACTTAAGTTTAATTAAATTCTAATGTAGTAATCCATCCGCAGTTCCTGCCATGGGACACAACTAGCGGAATGCATGCATTGGCAAATTCTAGCGCATTTGGCAGTGTCAGGATTCAGCTAACTGACCCGACCACGAATTTGACACTGCAAGTAGCTGCTGGTTTTGGGACTTTGCTGCGTAATTTGCTTGATTTGTTTTATATATGTTTTTGTTTCGTGAAAGCTGAACAGCCAGACCGAATAAAGATATTGGCTTTTCTCACGTGTTCTATGATGTTCAGTCGTACCCGCATTGGCATGTTTTGGGAATGTTTGGTATTGGGTTATTCCCGCCTCGGATCAGAGAAATTATGCTCCCCCCACCCCCCTTCCGACACCCTAGATACGCCACTGAATACAGGTGTACACAAAAAGGTGAACGGACAAAATATCCTACATTCACAAAAAAGTAACACACGTCGAGTCCTGCAAGAACCGTCGAGTTCTGCAAGAACCCTTACGTCTGGTTACCACTGAAAATAGCGATGTAATGCCGCAAAACATAATATAATATACTACCCATATAAAAGTGACTAAAAGTTACCATAACAGAGTAATTTATATTTTATATATCTTTATGAATCACTCACAAAGTCATTCTCACAGGACAATGAATGAAAAAAAATCCTGTGAATGCTACCAACGTAAATATGCTTAAAAACAAAATTGGCATTTATGTGGGACAATGTTACTTGCTAATGTTATTGACTCGGAATCGTGGCTAGTTTGCTAAAGACAAAAGTACAAGTCAAATGTATGTTTGTATACGAGCTTTTATAGTAAGCCAATTTAACTGATTATGCAAGAATACAATATGCATATATAATATAAAGCGACATCATCAAATCTAGGAATTGAAAATTCACCAACTAACAGCAGAGGTGGGGGAACCGACCACACCCATCATATTTAGTGCAATATTCGCTTTTGTTTAATTTCGCTGATTGGCAATGTGTAATACTAATTATTTCTAAGTGTGGCTTAGTAGCGACTAAACAACTAAACTGGCTATGACGTTAAACAGCAAATAGGATGTGCAGCTAGAAACTATTTTATTAACAAATTTAAATAGTTTTTTGCAATGGATACCTTTTTAAAATAAATAATATATGTGATCCCTTATGAAAGTATTACCACGATTCTTGCAGAACTCGACGGTTCGCAGAACTCGACGGTTCTCGCAGAAATCGACGGTTCGCAGAACTTGACGGTTCTTGCAGAACTCGACGGTTCTTGCAGGGCTCGACAGGTTTTGCCGTTTCATCACCCTTCTATCCGCTACGGCGCCTCATAACACTTGGCCCCGCCTGACGAGCAGGTTAGAAACTACACATACGCTACCTTCACATCCGGGCAGTTTAGAACATTGTCGTCCTCGTTTTACAAAGATGGTAGCGACGGAGGCAGATTACGCGTTGAGACCGTTGTTAATATTTATATTGTGGCCGCTTGCTATACTTGTGGGTGTGTGCTACGCCTTCTATAGACAAACATCGAACCACAAGTCGCCATGGAAGCCCCTTTTGGACTACGTCTTTAACCCCAAAGCTAACACCTGTTTTGATCGGAGTTTGCCGAGTTGGGGTGAGTTTGAAAGTTCCACCTGAAGTTATCATAAACAAATGTCGATACACATACTATCGTGATGGTTACATGGTGACCTTCTTCACGATTGTACAGTATTTTCTTCTTGTTACAATGAGAGCTCATTTAGAATGTTACCGACTGCGACCGTTTGGTGCCTGACCCCCTGGTCGAGTAGTTGACAGGTGCGCTGTCCCGCCGCGCTCACCTGAGCCGAGGCTGTTGGCCGAGCCGGCCTGGTTTACACCGGAATTCTGCAAATGAAAACGCCAGTGTCTTGGCCAATATGGGTCAGAATCTGCGTATTCATGAAATTGTGCAACCACATTAATGATGTGGATAATGGATCCGCATTATTAATGCGAAACAAGTCATGGTTTTGGGCCTATGGCTATGCACCTATATGGCTATAAGAGTTATTAAAACATAACCATTTGCAACTATAATTAAGAATATCACGCCAGTGGTTTACTAGGAAAACCTTGTTGAAAACACACCATCTTATTTTCATGGGTGGTGCCAAACTGTTAGATAACCATGCATCACAAGTGTCAAAGTCTCGCAAAATGAAAATATATTTGTATACATCTATTCCTATATTTGCCAATACGACATGGCTGTGCTGTTTGCATCCAAATTCAACTAGTCTAGGTTACCCGATTTTTATAGAACTGCGCATGCGCTTATCGGTCTTAAACATGTCAGAATCTCCCACTTTTATAACACATTTTGAGTAAACCAGTGGTATGATATTCTTGATTTTAGGTGCATAACCCCAAAACCACGACATTAAAGGTCACGTGTCTTGAGTAGCAAAATTATATTTGAATCAAGTGAATAGCATGCTAAAGTGACGCTGTTAAGATAGGTTCAACACCTGTGAAAATCATGCCATCTGATCAGTTTTCCAAACGAAAACTTAATGGATACAAGCTTGCAAATTCGAGAATCCTTATATCATATATAGATGATCAGTCAGTTTAAGCCGTAATGGACTAATTTCTTGTCTTTGGCTTTACGTGGAAAGCAAAACAAACTCTTCCCTTTGTCATTACTACACCCAGCTGCCATGCAATATACTGTGATTTATCACCACTAGTCATTTGATTTAATCATTGATTTAAATCACTGCCAAAAAATAATTGATTTATGGTTTTTTGATTTCCGATTTTTTAATCGCTGATTTATATGAATTTAACACAAATAATTGTTTACAAGCATCGAGATCAACACAGTTTTGTGTATATTTGAGCTATTCCCTTTCTGAATGCAGTGAAGCCACACAAACTTGTCTTCCAGAGGAAGTATCTTTTCAAGTCAGAAGCCCTGAGTTAAAGTCCACTTTGAGCTTATGCTAGTTGCTACCAATTCAGTATGTTGACTCAAATGAGACAGTCTGGGCTACAAACTGATACTTACAAGTTTGCAGTCTGGTTAGAGACCCTTAGAGTAGTCAGAGCCCTGGACAGGTGCTAATCCACACACTCTCAGCAAACAATAATTATCAGGGCTACAGCCACAGATACACAGCATGCTTTCATTCCCAAGACAGATTATGCAACTACAGGGGGTGAGTGAGACTTGTGGACATTGTCTAATGGATGGATTCATCCCAATGAGTGCCACGAACAATTTAAAATTGGATCTGGCACTATAAAAAATAAAATATATATTACTGTACATGCATTTTAAAATGACAGCTATATTATAATCATATAACTTTATATAAGCAAAAATCATGTACCCAAATTTATTTGAATAGAACACGTTTGAAAGAGTTTATAAATATAAACATCTGTATAAATGTCTATATACCAGATTCCGAAGAATGAAAAAAATCTGATTTAAAGTAAAAAAAATCTGATTTTTTGCTTTAAAAAATCATGATTTTTTCAGTGCTGCCACTAATCCAAGGCACCAATGTGACAACACATATAAACATGGACAGGTTCAACTATGCGTGAATTCCCCTGTGTCACCTGTAATAATATTGCACCATTTTCTGACATTCCTGTAGACATAGTCAAATGACCAAGTGGGGGGCATAGTTTTGCTGGACCATAAACTAACTAAACTGGGATATTTCAAACATATATATATATATATATATATATATATATATATATATATATATATATATATATAACATATATTGCTATAATTACTTGACAATAACAATGCATAAATGGACGTATATAATTAGATTGCATATATACTAATGTTTATTAGTATAGGCTGTATATGCAGCAGCATTACTTTATAACCAACCCTTTGTGATTGGTTAAGAAGGTGGTGGAGTTTGACTACGCCATGGGCCTATATATTAACTCTGCAGCCGCAAATTTGCACAAACTGGTGCATAGTACTAGTAATGCAGGGTGAAAACTTCCAGCCAATCACTGTTATAAGACTCTCATTCTGGGCAATTGGTTGTGCACACAATTTCAACCATTGGTTATAGCATATGCTCTTTTACCAATTCTTGTGTGTTCATTTTTTATCGAAATTTGTTACTGCTATATCTGTTGGTAATAACATAGCAGAGACTGTACAGTACTGTTATTTTGTTTATGTTATCAGCTAGATCACAATCAGGTGTCAATTTGAGAATGTCACCATGTTACCAACCTGTATGTTCTAACATAGGAATTACTGGGGTGCCATTTTGTGTTGATGGTGTGTCTAGGCTGTGACTCAATATTCTGAAAATGTCTTCATTATCAGATCAGTGGTTTTAAAATATGACTCAGCATATAAGTCAATTTTTTTGTTTTAATGTTGCATTCTGAAATTGCAATTATTTTAAAGGTAGTTTACATAATAATTATCAGCCAATATACAGGAATAAATAGTTGCACATGCTAAGTAATTTATTCTGCTTCATATTGCAAGAAAAAAACATCGATTGCTTGTACATTTCATTAAAACTCTTCATATGTATTGATGCACAACTACCCTTTAATTACTAAATTCGTGTTTTTGACAAGTTCACTGAACTCACTGACTGTGCGTTTATATTACGTTGTCTATTGTATTTATGTGTGCATCTCCTCATTGTCTGACACCGTTAGACATTCTTACAGGCCAGAGCTATGTGTTCATGAAAGAATGTACTAAGAATATGTCATTACACTGCAGCATGTCATTTCAGGCAAATAAATCTGTCCTGTCCGTAGAACCTATACCCCAGCTATCCCTGATAATAAAGTTGAGCTCAAAATGTGTCTATAAGAACATCTGAACTGGAATATATAGTGGTCCAAACTTGGTGCAGTTTGAGACAGTGCTTTTCTGATGACAAATGACAACTGAAATGTCCGTCTATAGACCTTTCGTCCTGTCCGTAGTCCCTACACTCCTGCTTTCCCTGGTGATATAGTTGACCTCAAAATATGTCCATAAGAACATCTAAATTGGAATTTGTAATGGTCTAAAATTGATGCAATTTAAGACACAGCTTTATGCTTGTTTCATGGTAAATGAAAAACTTAAAAATGTTCTGTCCGTAGCTCCCATTTATCATATTTTAGCACATTTACTAAGAATGGCTAGTTAAGGTTGTTGCCATTAAGTGACATCTTCATCCTTACTCCGTGGCTCATTCCTGGTGGTTATCTTTAAGGTTGTTGCCAGTAAGTGACATCTTCATCCTTACTCCGTGGTTCACTCCTGGTGGTTATCTTTAAGGTTGTTGCCATTAAGTGACATCTTCATCCTTACTCCGTGGCTCATTCCTGGTGGTTATCATTAAGGTTGTTGCCATTAAGTGACATCTTCATCCTTACTCCGTGACTCACTCCTGGTGGTTATCTTTAAGGTTGTTGCCATTAAGTGACATCTTCATCCTTACTTCGTGGCTCACTCCTGGTGGTTATCTTTAAGGTTGTTGCCATTAAGTGACATCTTCATCCTTACTCCATGGCTCACTCCTGGTGGTTATCTTTAAGGTTGTTGCCATTAAGTGACATCTTCATCCTTACTCCGTGGCTCACTCCTGGTAGTTATCTTTATAAATCATGAGAACAATCAGTTGTCATTAAACATTTGGAACTACAACCTTAAAATAACATTTTATATATATATATATATATATATATATATATATATATATATATATATATATATATATATATATATATATATATATATATATATATATATAAAAAATATGATTTTTTTTCTAAATGGAAGTAATTTGATAGTGGAACTGTTGTAGTTAAAAATCAGTATCAAAACAAAAATTATGTAATTAAAATGAAATGTCCTGTCAGTGTCAGTAGCTAGGCCTCTTATCCTATGTGTAAGTTCACACAAATCTGCTAAGAATAGCTACTTTGTTGCCTCTAAGTTAATGTATTAAATCATATTTTTATTGTGTGACTCATTTATGAGTGAGCGCGAGGATCATCAAAAATGGAGCTTAACATTGTACAGTGTTACGCACCAACCAATGGTGCTGAAGAAGAAACAAATGGACACTTTTAAGACACAATACAACAGACTCTGGAACAAAGAAAGAACAAAGAAATGACCATAGTGATGGGTGACATGAACGCCAAGATTGGTGCAGACAACACAGGATATGAACAGGTGATGGGCAAACACGGACTAGGGCAAATGAATGAGAATGGACAAAATGTTTGCAGACTTCTGAGCAGAACACAGCGTGGTCATTGATGGAAGTTTATTTCCACACAAAACCAAACACAAAGCTACATTGGTACCAGCGAACCATGTTACAGAGAACCAAATAGACCACTTATGTATTGGAAGAAGATTTAGAAGATCATTACAAGCTGTAAGAGTGAAGCGAGGCTCAGATGCAGAATCAGATCATGATGACAGCAAAACTAGAGCTGAAGCTAAAGAAATGTACAACCAGTTGTAGCAGAATCAAGAACTTCTAAATGACAAAAGAACAACTAAGAAATTTCAACTGGTACTCTCCAACTGATACCAGGCACTACAAGATATAACTGAGGAGCACCACAGCTGTACTTTAGACTCTCTACGGCAACACGTCAAGGAGGTGTGGACAAAAGTAAAGACATGCGAAGAAACACTAGGACATACGAAGACACAACATAAACAGTGGATTTCAGCATATACATTGCACAAGGATGAAAGGAAGATTTCAGCATATACATTGCACAAGGATGAAAGGAAGATTTCAGCATATACATTGCACAAGGATGAAAGGAAGATTTCAGCATATACATTGCACAAGGATGAAAGGAAGATTTCAGCATATACATTGCACAAGGATGAAAGGAAGATTTCAGCATATACATTGCACAAGGATGAAAGGAAGATTTCAGCATATACATAGCACAAGGATGAAAGGAAGAGAAAGAAGGAGATAGCACAAGGATGAAAGGAAGAGAAAGAAGGAGATAGCACAAGGATGAAAGGAAGAGAAAGAAGAAGTCAACAGTCGCACAATAACATCAAAAGTTACAGCTCAAGAGAAATACACACAAACTAACAAAGAAGACAAAGCAAGTGTCAGAAGAGGCTGCATACAAAAGTTAGTGAAAAGTTAGCTAGAAAGTACAGACATGCCAACAAGTCAGTTAAGGACAAGAATGGTGCCACACTCACAACAACAAAAGTACAGACATGCCAACAAGTCAGTTAAGGACAAGAATGGTGCCACACTCACAACAACAAAAGTACAGACATGCCAACAAGTCAGTTAAGGACAAGAATGGTGCCACACTCGCAACAACAAAAGAACAAATGAAAAGATGGGCAGAATATTGTGAAGAATTAGTGAACAGGTCAGCTCTACTAAACGCTGCAGATATCCAACCAGCAGAAGAACTACTACAAGTGAATAAACCAACAAAGGACACAGTCAGGAAAGCTATCAGAACATTGAAAACTAGGAAATCAGCAGGACCAGCTGGAATACCAGTGGAAGCACTAAAGGCAGACTTAAGCACGTCAATTAACATGCTCTATGAAATTGTTGAGAAAACCTGGGATGAAGAGGAGACACCGGAGGAGGGGAAAGAAGGATATTTGGTCAAACTACCAAAGAAAGGAGGTCTTCAGGAATGAAAAACTGTAGAGGAATTATGCTTCTCTCGGTACCAGGGAAGGTGCTAAACAGAATCATTTGGGAGAGGCTGAAAATTGCACTCGACTCAAAACTAAGGGACCAGCTAGCAACACTACATTATAAACTAAGGGACCAGCTAGCAACACTACATTATAAACTAAGGGACCAGCTAGCAACACTACATTATAAACTAAGGGACCAGCTAGCAACACTACATTATAAACTAAGGGACCAGCCAGCAACACTACATTATAAACTAAGGGACCAGCCAGCAACACTATATTATAAACTAAGGGACCAGCCAGCAACACTACATTATAATGGAGCAGTCAGTGGAAAGGAACTCTCTTCTTTACATTAATTTTATTTACTTCAAAAAAGTCTGATAGCTTAAGACCATGTGGAATACCAGAGAGGTTCATCTCTATAATCAAAACAACATACAAGGGAATGTGACTGGGATGCATATTGCACTTGTTCTGTTCCTGATGGCCATTGGCTGGACCATGTGAACACCTACAGAAAGACAGATGGTTTACAATGGACACTATGGGAACAACTAGATGACTTTGTAGATGATCTCGTCTTTCACACATCCAGAAGCAAATGCAAGAACAAATATCACTAATAGAAACAACTGCAGCCACGTTAGGACTGAATGCGACCAAAGGTGAATCCAAGATCATTAATATCAACAGCCCAATTACACGACAAGGAGAAGTCCTATATGAAGTACAGTCTTTCACATATCTAGGAAGCATTGTGGACACAAATGGAGGAACAGGTAGTGATGTAAGGGCTAGGATTGGAAAAGCAAGAGCAGCCTTCATCGTGCTTAATAAGATATAGAAGTCCGGAGAAATGCCAATACTACCAAGCTATGAGTTTTTACCTGAAGTGTTAAGACTGTGCTTATGTATGCATTAAAGACATGGCGTACCACAAAATCCATGCTACCGAAGATCCAAAGTTTTATAAATAAAAGAAGAATTCTAAGGATAAGAAAAGGTAAAGATCCATTCTTATATAGCGCAGTATCCAGTCCTTGGGACTGTTTAATGCACTTTACACTTCACCTCCTGGCAGCCATGCTATAATTATTGCGTGAAGACTATTCATTGGCATATCCACCACTGTCTGTAGCCAGGTACTCATTTACAGCTGAGTGATATGTGGCAATGTAGGGTGAACAAAATTACCAAAGCTTCGAAACGGCAGCAAGAGGATTCGAACCCGGGTTCTCTCGAATGAGAGCCCGACATTGTAACCGCTACTATTGTAGAGGCGTTTAGTATATATATTACAACAATGGTTCCGATATAAAGAAGAAATAACGAGTAAAACTTCACTGTATTAACAAAACTTAATCTTTATTATAACAATCAATATTAAACCCAGGCAGTCTATCAGTTCCAGCCAAGCTTACAACACCTGTCAGCAGCTCACCAGCGTACCCAGCCCTTGGCTGAGAGGGTAACCCTCCTCAGTCTACACCACTGCCTGACTGCAACTTGACTGTCTTTCTCCCTGTCTACAACACTATATGACATCTAACTCTGGCTGACCAAACACTCACTATGCCTTACTTTCCCACCTTCAGACATGATTCTCACAAGGCAACAGTCCCTGGGTAATTAATTAACACTTAATACTTATAAATCTGGTGACATAGGACCTTGGCTCTTATCTAACATCCCAGTAGAAGCTGAGATGTCAAAAGCAGAATACAACTGGAAAGAGCTGGACACCCCCAAGCCGTGTCCAGGGGAAGGAGTTGTCATTGGCCTGTGCTCTGCCGGGTGAAGTCAAGTCATTTCTGATTGTTATTTTCACTGATCATGCTAGTATTTAGTGTAGTTATTTTTTATTAACTTTTAATGACTATTATTTGAGTGACTGACACATTACAGAAATACAGAAGGAAACTCCTCTTGACCCCAACATAAATGATTATGTACTAGTGCATGATTTGTTTTACTTACAAACACTAGAAACTCCATCCTCAACTGATTTAGCCTGTCGCAAATCCAGTTCGTTGATGCCCTGATATGTAGTGTGTGAATAGTTTAAGTCACATCTGCAGTTAATTTAATGCAAAAATGTGTATTTTTTTTTAATCATCAAGAATTGACTTAGTCGTTATATCTGGAAAGGCTCAAAATAGTGGATATCCAAACTGGCAAACACTGTGTGGGCCAATGCTGATCATGGGCGTGACTTCAATACTCTCTCTGATCACATGACAAAGTTATGAAATTTCATCGAGGGTGAAATTTGTGAGTTTCGATGTTTTCGTTTTCACTTCAATTAATGTTTGACCAAAAAGTTATTTAATAGTTTATCTGATGATTTCACAAAAAAACTACATACAAAAGTTGCACAAACAAGCTAGCATGTTGCAGTGGATTCTATGTAGCTTTGATTTTTTGCAGAATGAATTTGAAATGAGACTAGTGAACAAATTTAATTGAGGAGGGACCTTCAACAGTCACTATACATGACAAATATGCCTACTAATAAATAAGGTCTTGAACAAGCAGTGTAAAGCACTGTCGTGCACTTGTGGTGTGGTGGTAACTGGTAAAGGGTGTATTACGCTGATTTAGGACATAAAAATGATGAATGGCTATAGCTTCTTAACTATTTATTTGCAAAGAGTGCAACTACAGATAATTATATGGCATCCGAAGGATAGTGTATACTCTCAGGAAGTGGAGCTGGATAGGCTCAAGTCTTAAAGGCTTTGTAGCAACGTTGTGGGTGGGCGGGCTTAAAACATGTGAATATGGATATTGTTGACGTACACGCGATAAAAAAAATTTTAAAACCCTCATTGAGGTACAAAAATCAAAAGTTTGTCTCAGATTAGCGGAGTCCATTGTCCGAAGCCGAACACACGCCGGAAACTCCCGAAGTACCGCGTGACGTCACACGTGGAACACAACACAACAAATATGGATTCATCGAGTGTCTCGGATGCGGATTGTACAAATGAAACTGACTGTACCGAAAATTGTAATGATTTTGAATGTTGTGATGACGATTTACCCATTGTTCGGGTTATGGGTGTTCGGCCATATCGGTATGAGCCGCTGGCACAGGAGAAGCAACTTCGTGAAGCTGACCAAAATAGAAAGAAGCCGGAATCTGACAGTCACGTTGTCGTTGACATTGATCGCAAAGGAAACACAGATTGGTAAGTTTTGGAATACTTTAAATTACATATCGTTTACTACGTATTTATTTCTCCTTTCTGGAACGGTAAATGGATACAAACACAGCGTATTGTGTGCGTTAATAAGCATATATCAGAGATAAGTAGAACCGAGAGCACGATGGGCGATAATTGAAGAACTGGATGACAGGTACGCAGTGGTATCAATTTTATGTTGAAATAACATCACAATATGTGTAATATTGGTAATGCAGTGAGGCAGATAAAACATCGTTGAGTTCTCCTGGGTTTCCAGCACTCGATGCGTTCTATTAAATTGACTTGTCTGTAATATGTTGTGGTTATCAGAATATGATGGTATTTTGAGGTGTCATTCAACCAGTCAGTTTTTTTCAGAACATATGATTATCCCTGGCTTGAGTTGTTCCGCCTCCTTGAACTGAGTCAATATGGACGACCCGTGTGTTTACTTTGTTGACAGGTGCACGTGTAATTGTTGTGAGCCAATGGAGTCTGAGACAGAGAGCCACTGTTGCAGAGAAATTCCGCAGATATTGGCAAAATTTACGAGCTAGGCTTGGAAGAAGCCACATGTATTACTACCCATCCAGGGTTTGAAGGGGGTGTTTGAATGTGTGGGCACTGGAAATTGCATATCTGCAATACCGGCAGGCGTATGGAGCAATGAAGAAGGCCATACATGAGTGAGTTGTTTTAACTAGATTCAGTAGATTGTTCATTTCTAGTTGGTTTCCAGCACTCGGCAACATTATATTAACTGACTAGTCTATAATATCTTGTGGTTAACAGAATCTGATGGTATTTTGAGGTCTCATTCAACTAGTAAGCCTTTTCCAGAACATTAACACCAAGCCTACCTTCCTGTGCTGGCAGTGAGGGTGGTCACTGCCACGGTGCGGGTCGTCCTCAATGGTTCTTTAACGTCCTGAATTAATGAGGCGGGACCGACCGACATTAGCGTGATACAGGGATATATTAACGAGGATACAGTGTCCCTAATGTTGAGACCCAGATTTTTACATCAAATTTGACTTGGGCAGAAATGGTTAGCAAACTATAATCTATGTACATTAGCCTTGCATTCATGTGTTATACACGATTCTTCTACTATGTTATGTATTGTATGTTCTTGTTCAATTTCAGAAAATACAGATACACAGCATATAAGCCAGTTAGTGAGGTGGTGTTGGGGATATCTTGGGGAAAAACATAGAGTACCACTACCGGCATGTGCTGTTGCTAAGATACGACAACAATACCCAAAAGATGGTGGAGCATACAAAGGATTTCAGTGGCCAAATGTGTGAACTTCATATATTTTCAGTCCACCCACACATCCTTCTTGTTGGTGTGATAACCAACGGCGTTCAACAGAGAACTTCAAATTTGGTCTTGTGTTCTGACTTCTGAAGCCTCCAGAACATTTGTAATTTGCCTTTTCACTTGTATTCTCATGATTGCACTGGCTCACAGTATAGGAAGTATATTTGGAGTAAATTGAGATCAGTAGCATGCATCAAGCATATGAATTTGAATATAAATATTTTTGAGACTTAGTAGTGCACGTATGACTATGTACTAATTATGTTGCGAGTTCAAACAGGCAATTATATACTACATATGAGTTTGTCCACAAGCGTTTTATTTTACAGGGAGTGAGCCACTCTTTGTTCCGCTCTTCCTCCTTCAGGTGTGCGTGATCACACATAGCATATGTGTCATCATTTTGCTCATGGATGTCCTGTATATGACCAACCAGTGATCGCCACATCCCCTCCATCCGTTGTTCTTGGCCTGGTTGTCCCGAGGCAGCTACATAGTACATGTGATTCACTATGGACTTTCTCCAGAGAGCAACATGTTGGCAGCCACTTCTCTTTGACACAGCATCTACTTTGTTACCAAGTCCTGGATAAAAATGGATCATAATTAAACAACAAAATTATCATACATCTAAATTAAATGCCAAAACAAAAAAAAAGAATTTCACTTAATAATTTTGTGATGAAAAATTTATTATGACAAAAAAATTGTCAGATAATGTTTCAGCATCTCAAAAATAGGAAAAGAAATTACTTCTTTCCCAAAACCACGTCTGCCAACCTGCTGAGCGATTACATGATGTGCCCGAATGCATATTGCAATATAATTAAGAATATAAATTTACAAAAATACCTTTTGCAACGTGCCAAACATCATAATAGTGTTTCATGTTGGCAGCCAGAGGGTTGTCATGGAGTTGATCGCGTAGGTAGGCGTTGATCTGTTTGTGCCGGTCAGTTATAATGCAGTCGAGCTGCATCCCGCAACTATTGGTTAAGTACTCAATGCCTCTTCGTAGCCCTTCCAACTCACAGGCATTGCTACTGCCTACTTCATTGCTCTGTTAAATAAAATTATTTAAGGGAGGTAAGCACTTTGTATAATGCTCTTAATACCATATAATGTAATAGAATGTTCTTGACACTAAAACAAGGTGCATATAATAAAATGTCCACTGATGTGTTTAATAAAACCGAAAAGTGCATTAAAAAATTTAGATGTAAACAGTTTTGTTGATGGTATTGTAAAATGGCAGATATTAAGTTATTATTGAATGTAAATAAACCAACAGATGTATGCTTTTTGCATGTATTTTTCATATGTAATATATGGAAAAAATATTGATAAAATTCTTATACCTGAACAAGTTGTATGTCCAGAACTTTGTTGACTCGGTTCTCCATTAGAGTATATCCGCCGTATTTGGCGGAGTGTCCTGGACTGTCGTACCGGCCATCTCCAGACAATTCGAGTCCACCTCCAATTTCTCTAAGCTCATCAAGAACTTGGTTTTGTGAGGCAGTCCACTCGTTCACAACTGCAGGCACAACATAATTTGACTGATGGCGATGATAGGTCGAGCGGCTTATGGCCACCATGTTCATGAGCGAGAACATTTTGAGTATTTGAGATGGCAGCGCCCACACATCAGAATCGAACTTGACATCAAGATGTTTCCAGCAGGCAGTTGATGTATATACGGCTGACTGTTCCATTTATAAATGAAACTACACTCCTTACACTTTTGAACCACCTGAATCAAACTACCATCTAATTTTGTTATGTAGCCAACTGTAGGGGCTGCACACGCCCGGACAGGATCTGAAGAGTTCCAGCAGCTGTTGTTCAAAAACAAGAAACTTCCTCTGGTCCTTTTCGCTTAGCTTGGGTGCAACATTTCTGAAATAAACAAACAGTGTGTGACGTATTCATCTTTAATTAGAAACAGCTAGCCACCTAGTGGACTTACTGAAGACTATAAGCCGCCTGCATGTGCGCGCAAGTTTAAGCAGTTGGCACACCCTGCCATTTTTGTGTTATTTATAATTAAACTACTGTCTTTAAACTTACAAGCATTTAACATGTCTTGTTGACGATTTTCAACAATGTGAGAGGCAATAAAACTGTATATGAGAACACAATGTGTTTTTGTTTTAGAATGTCATGTTAAAAATATACACTCACTCCTCATCAGTGGACACATCCTCATCTTCTGCTGCCTCCGAGCATGACAATTCGGAGGGCTTGTACTCGCTACCTTTATCTGGCGAAGGAAAGGGTGAAGGTAGTGGTGATGATGGATGTGGCAAGTTGACTTTGCGTTTCATAATTATCCTCCGTGAGTGCGAGTGGTGGAGCTGGAAGCGGTGGAGCCACTCCCTTGACTGGTGTTGAGTGTGTCACACAGAAGTCGCTTAAAGAGTACTGCGTGGCCGCATCTGTCATCATGAACCGATCAGTTTGGCTTTCTGTGTAACACAGCATACAAACCATTTTATATGGGATGGGGTCAGAGATCAAATACTAAAAGACCAGGGCATTACTTTAATTTTTATGTTTTAAAGTTTCAACATTGTTAAATGTACTCACTCTCACTCTTTACGTACACACATTTCTTCTGGGTGCATTGTGTCCCTTTGGTGGCAGAAGTGGTCGCTTCAGAGGTGACAATGGCATCACAGGATGGTGCAGGTAAATCTTGAACCTGCTGTGCTACCTCTGGTATGTGTGGGAATACTGTATGTTCTTCCAGCAACTACATATAAAACAAATTACAATACCTGTAATAAATAAACGGTTCATATTCTACAGATACTTTGTGAGAACACCTACACAATCAATCAGGTCACATTTATTTTGACACAGCATATCTCTAAAAATAGATTCAGGGGTGTTTACAATAAAAGAAACAAATTATTAATTACAATACACTACATTAATGAATATAAGAATTAATCTATAAATGCCACCATTGATGTATATTCACATGAAACAGGCTGTATTGTAAATTTATATCCTAATCCTCCCATAATAGTTCCTAGAACAATTTATAAAGAATCATGACCACCCCTAGATATTAATATATTTTAGTGTCGTTTCAATTTTATTATATAACTAATTCATTTCCTAGGTTAATAAATCATGCTGAAACCCCACTTTATGATAATTTCTAGATCACGAAATTTAATAAAATGTAAATTTACCCTGGCAACCACCAGCTTGGACGCTGCAGATCCAGTTCGTTTCGTTTTGGAGGGACGACACTCGTTGCTGCTTTCACCGTCATCTTTTCGTTTTTCTCTCATTTTTCTGGGGTCTGGTGGGTTAATTGTTGGTACAGCGTGCTCTTCCAATGATTTGTTTTTCTTGTGTTTCATCCGTACCTTCAGTTCCTCGCCAGGCTTGTAGGACTCGCCAGTGAAATGTGCCTCACATATATGACAGTTTGTACGGGACTCGTCATCCGGCATCACAAAGTCGGCGCGTTTTAACTGCACAAATCTTGTCCACAAACGCCTATACTTTAGAATTTTCGGGAACTGATGCATTGTGTGGCCCGTCAGATTAGAGTTCCCACAAAACATTACCCTACACCGTTTCATTATTTTACAACTATAACAAAAGACAACGCAAATCTGTCACGGAGATAATCTCTGGCATTCTTCAAGTTCTCGTGTGTTCCACGTGTGACGTCACGGCTCAAATCAAAACAAAACCACGTGTTTCTTCTCGGGCGGGGAAAGGCCCTTCTTTGGTGCTCATTAAAAAAATGTGCGCAATTATAAAAATATGGTGCCATCTCAGTTGGTCATAATGTTACGTTTCCTATCATTATCAGTAATTAAAATAAATAGAAAAAATGGTCGCTACATAGCCTTTAAGAGAGATCTGGAAAGGGCATGTGGATGGAGATGACTGATCAAGGGGGCAGAACAAACTAAGTGGTGTGGCCCCCACACTGCAAGGGATCACGGGGAAGAAGAAGGTCTAGATAAGATAGTTTGCTGAGTGTTGGGAGTTGTTTGTTTCAGTTCTTCTTGTTGTTTTCTACCTGGCGTTTGGAGTGTGTCTGGCAGCATTCATCGGTGTCCTTGCTGGCTTCGTGGTCCTAGTCATCGACAAGAACTACCCAACACGCCAGGCTCTGGGGAGCATGATCAAAGACAATCCAGGTACACTCTGCACTATTCCACACAACACCAACATTTTATGTATGTGTTTGTGTTAAGAGAGTGAGTGGTTTCTTGTTCTACTTAAACTACCAATAACTCAACAGCTGTTTGTGCTAGAACTCTAAGATGTCTTCTCCATTATATGTAGATAGTAACAGGCATAATATAGTTCCATTTATGTATGTTAGTTTTCCCACAATCTGCTATTGAAGTTGTGTTTCTTTATTTGCGAAATTGAGCCAATAAGTATTTATTTAGACTCACATTTCAACAATAAAACATGGTGATTTTACTACCTATTCCATATGTAGTAAGAAAATTATGTCAATATTGTTGTCAAATGCAAGAAAAACCCTCTGAATACATATTCTAGATTATATGTACCTGTTAATGTAGAGGCCTGTAGATATAGAATAGGTAGTAAAATCACCTATAAGAATTGATATTGTGTTGTAATCTGTTGATTAGATAAAAACACAAATAGCGTCCATTCAAAATATTTTTTCAACATGAAGCAATTTGAATGGGGAATCCTTATGGTTTGACAAGTGTGGTTATGTTGACCGGTGGATTAATTGGTAATAATTATATTGGTTGAATTAAAAAATATGAGTGCAACATGCCTTGGTATATCTGACATGGAATGCCCCACAAAACTGGGGGCAAAACTACCAATGACCGTATGGTTATGGTTCATGGTGGTGTCTGCATAAAGACAACCAATGAATGTTTGGTTATGGTTAATGGTGGTGTCTGCATAAAGACAACCAATTTGTAGTCGGGGTTGGAGATTTACTTTTCTGGGCAGTGGACCACCGGACAACCGGCTCTGGAAATCTACTGGTCCTACCAATTTTCTGGTAGTCTGAATCAGAATATGCATATTGCCATTAAAAACGTAATTTGTATTATAATTAACTTGTCATTGTCATAGCGTATGTGGCCGACATGGTTTTGCACCAACTCAACATTAGGGAAAGAATCAAGTGCCAGGCTTTGGTTTAAATGTGAGTCAGTGCATTTAAATGCAAGTGTAAATGTTTGAAATGATGCAAATGCAAATACACCCATATATGATTGCATTTAAATACAAATACAAATGTTTTAAGTAATTCAAACGCAAATGCAAGTGTTTAAAATATTTCAAATGTAGGTGTTTGA
Source organism: Lamellibrachia satsuma (assembly GCA_033239005.1). Taxonomy (NCBI): domain Eukaryota; kingdom Metazoa; phylum Annelida; class Polychaeta; order Sabellida; family Siboglinidae; genus Lamellibrachia; species Lamellibrachia satsuma. The sequence goes on along the minus strand of BSQZ01000059.1, from coordinate 3,699,565 downwards.
AATTATGCAAATGCAAATGGCTGAAATTATTCAAATGCAAATGTTTTTATGATTGAAAAATGCAACAAAGTACACACCAGTTTACATCAACTTTATTAAATATAAAAACATAAAACAGATGCTTTATTACTAAATGATGCTTCAGTAATCAATAAAAAAAATATTACAGTCAAAGGACATGTAAAAGCACTTCAGGTGACATATTTCATTAGGGAAACCTTTGGGTTGAACACTAGCTTTGGATAAACAATAGATTTCTTCAAGTGGGGAGGCTTCTTTCCCCCTTAATGGGCATGAGCAGACAGCTGCCCTTAATTGCCCAATCTCTGTAGATAAACCTTGTCCATTCACAAGGACAATGAGATAAGACCTGAATGGTTTGGAATATTTGCTTAGTAAGACTTAGGCTTTACTGTCTGTAACAGAAACTTAGGGCTTCGTGGGAAGAAAGAGTATAATGACAGAATTACTCAAATGAAATACAAACAATTGTTAACATATAATACCATTCATTAACAAAACTGTGTTAAGTGTATGGTGTCATATGGTATATGGTGATTATGGTCACTACAGTGACATTTGGCAGGCTTTGTCTTAGTGTTACCATCTGCTTGAGAATGATCAATTTCTGAGTGAGAATAATCCAAGCAGGGCAATCCAAGTTATTAAATGTAATGCATCATTGCTAAGATGATTACATCATAAATATTGTTTTAAATCGAGATTGTGAATACAAAAAAATATTTTATAATTGTGGCCATGGATTTCAAAAGGTTACCTGAACTTCACTAATTGCATTTCACAGATAAGCTTAGCATAGGTGGGCAACTTGCAGCCAGCCAAGTGAGTGAGCCAACGGATCAATTGTTTTGATTTAAACGCAAATGTATTTTAATCAAGTGCAAATGTTTTTTAATCAAATGCAAACACAAATGTTTTTAATCAAATATAAATGTTTTGATTCGAAAGTAAGTGCAACTGCGGAGCAGGAGACGACACTGCTTTTAGATGCAAATGCAACACTTTCAAATGCAATTCCATTTGAACCCAAGCCTGGATGCCACCGGACCCACAGTGGCATAAACAAATGCAGCACCGCTTACATATCTGAATGTCTGTGCTGTACTAGTACCAGTGAATGTCTGTGTACTGTACCAGTAACAGTGAATGTCTCTGTGCTGTATCAGTAACAGTGAATGTCTCTGTTCTGTACCAGTAATAGTGAATGTCTGTGTACTGTACCAGTAATAGTGAATGTCTGTGTGCTGTACCAGTAATAGTGAATGTCTGTGTGCTGTACCAGTAATAGTGAATGTCTGTGTGCTGTACCAGTAACAGTGAATGTCTGTGTGCTGTATCAGTAATAGTGAATGTCTGTGTACTGTACCAGTAACAGTGAATGTCTCTGTGTTGTATCAGTAACAGTGAATGTCTCTGTACTGTACTAGTAATAGTGAATGTCTGTGTGCTATACCAGTAATAGTGAATGCCTCTGTGCTGTACTAGTAACAGTGAATGTCTCTGTGCTGTATCAGTAACAGTGAATGTATCTGTACTGTACCAGTAATAGTGAATGCCTCTGTGCTGTACTAGTAACAGTGAATGTCTCTGTGCTGTACTAGTAACAGTGAATGTATGTGTACTGTACCAGTAACAGTGAATGTCTCTGTGTTGTATCAGTAACAGTGAATGTCTCTGTACTGTACTAGTAATAGTGAATGTCTGTGTGCTATACCAGTAATAGTGAATGCCTCTGTGCTGTACTAGTAACAGTGAATGTCTCTGTGCTGTACTAGTAACAGTGAATGTCTGTGTACTGTACCAGTAACAGTGAATGTCTCTGTGTTGTATCAGTAACAGTGAATGTCTCTGTACTGTACTAGTAATAGTGAATGTCTGTGTGCTATACCAGTAATAGTGAATGCCTATGTGCTGTACTAGTAACAGTGAATGTCTCTGTGCTGTATCAGTAACAGTGAATGTATCTGTACTGTACCAGTAATAGTGAATGCCTCTGTGCTGTACTAGTAACAGTGAATGTCTCTGTGCTGTACTAGTAACAGTGAATGTATGTGTACTGTACCAGTAACAGTGAATGTCTCTGTGTTGTATCAGTAACAGTGAATGTCTCTGTACTGTACCAGTAATGGTGAATGTCTGTGTACTGTACCAGTAATAGTGAATGTCTGTGTGCTTTACCAGTAATAGTGAATGTCTGTGTGCTGTACCTGTAACAGTGAATGTCTCTGTGCTGTACTAATAACAGTGAATGTCTCTGCTGTATCAGTAACAGTGAATGTCTCTGTGCTGTACTAGTAACAGTGAATGTCTCTGTGCTGTACTATTAACAGTGAATGTCTGTGTACTGTACCAGTAACAGTGAATGTCTCTGTGCTGTATCAGTAACAGTGAATGTCTCTGTTCTGTACCAGTAATAGTGAATGTCTGTGTACTGTACCAGTAATAGTGAATGTCTGTGTGCTGTACCAGTAATAGTGAATGTCTGTGTACTGTACCAGTAATAGTGAATGTCTGTGTGCTGTATCTGTAATAGTGAATGTCTGTGTGCTGTATCAGTAATAGTGAATGTCTGTGTACTGTACCAGTAATAGTGAATGTATGTGTGCTGTACCAGTAATATTGAATGTCTGTGTGCTGTACTAGTAATAGTGAATGTCTGTGTGCCATACCAGTAATAGTGAATGTATGTGTGCCATACCATTAATAGTGAATGTATGTGTGCCATACGAGTAATAGTGAATGCTGTGTGCTGTACCAGTAACAATGAATGTATGTGTACTGTACCAGTAATAGTGAATGTCTGTGTGCTGTATCTGTAATAGTGAATGTCTGTGTGCTGTATCAGTAATAGTGAATGTCTGTGTACTGTACCAGTAATAGTGAATGTATGTGTGCTGTACCAGTAATAGTGAATGTCTGTGTGCTGTACCAGTAATAGTGAATGTCTGTGTGCCATACCAGTAATAGTGAATGTATGTGTGCCATACCAGTAATAGTGAATGTATGTGTGCCGTACGAGTAATAGTGAATGCTGTGTGCTGTACCAGTAATAGTGAATGTCTGTGTGCTGTACCAGTAATAATGAGTGAGCACAATAAAAGAAGAATAATTAGTTTTGTAGATAGTTTGCTATGGTTCACTTTTGGAATGGTGAACAGTTGATGGTAGCACTGGTATCCTGATTATTTCATTTGTTTCATCATTTTATGCCAGCCAGTGAAAAATAGAATTGTTCTGTTGTTGCCCAACAGGACTTGGCTACCGGCCTGTGCCCAGTGTTGACACCAACCTCGTTCGCTTCATACAGGGCATGCCTAGCAGCTACAAACTCTACACAGACCACATACAGGCCTACTTGGACCGTGAGTACATAAATGTGCATACATTGAGCACATGACTCAGCTAGCACTGGGCTCAAAATCTCTAGCCAATTTGGCTAAAAGTCCCAATTTTCTTTTGCCAACTGAAAACTTGTTTAGCTATTTTCACATGGCCAATTTTGCATCGTCATGTGACACTCAGTACTTGTGACAGTACACAAGTGTCACATGCTTGCTATGCGACACTCACGTACTTGTGACAGTACACAAGTGTCACGTGCTTGCCATGTGACACTCACATACTTGTGACAGTACACAAGTGTCACATGCTTGCCATAATAAACAGCTGCTGGTATTCCAGTAAATATGTATCTGGTGGTCCAAAAGAGTTTCATGTTTTACAAGATTTTTATTTTCTGCAATCCTTTCCAGAAACGAATATGTTAGTTGTCTTTGCATGCACACAAAGTTTGCATATGAAAACTTGCTTTCCGGTATAATACAAAAGCTACGGATATTATACGAACCGACCTGCTTTAATCTGTCTAGTATACACTGCATTATGCCTGGAAGTGAAACATTTCCTTTGTGAGACACCAGGACTAGTCCACCTTAGACCTTACTAGTTCACAAAATATTGTTTGCAAGACATCCATTTAAAAAGCAAGTTATTAATGCATGCCCTACTGCGTTACTTTTGACATATTCATTGCAGATCGGACCATGTCATGAGTATGTTTTTGTCAGACAACTCATAAGCTGTTGATGCATGCAACTGGAAGAAGAAAACTTCACAAATTTGTATCTGTTATCATAAATAATAATTCAGTTAAAACAGTAAACATGCTGTTGTCATCTACTCTTGATTCCATGCAGTGCAGTGTCTTCTCAGGGGCGAATAAATCAATAACATCGTTAAGTTGCTTCGTAAATTCTTTAAACACGTTATTTACGTCTAACTGGTGTAAATACGTCTAATCAATCTTCCGGAGAGCTGAGGTTATATGATGAGTGGCTGTTTCAGATGTAAGGCTGTCTTTGAAAATTAGCGGTTCCCTAGTTTTTTGTGAGGTTTCTGTTTGTCAGTCAAACAGAATATAGGCAAATGGTCAGATATGTCACTGTACAGTACACCGGAGTGAACATGTCAATTGGTATGTCTCACATATATGTTATTTATAAGGGTTGCAGATGAGTGGGTAATACGTGTTGGTTTTGTAATCGTGGGAATGATGTTAGCAGCAAGATATATATCTAGCAGGTCACCTGACGGTTTGAATCAATCTTAAGACAATAAAAATTTTGATCTGTACCAATTATAACCTGGTGGTTTGATCGTTGAAGTTTGTTTATTACTGATTCATAACGTGTGGATAAAGTTACATTTGAATTTGGAGTGCGGTATATCTTGCCAACAACTGTAGTTAAGCCATTTCTACTGGATTCAATAAAAATGGATTCAAATTCACCTTCTACAAAATTGCTAAGGTCTTCTCGGAGAATATACTGAATATTGTCACGAATACATATTGCAACACCACCTTTAGATTTAGTAGTTCTGTTTTTATAAACCAGGTTGTAATTGGGCAGCTCAAAAAGATGAGCACTATCGTCATTTAAGAATGTTTCACACAATAAAATATAATCAATTTCAACATGTGCCTCAGATATCTGTGCATCTTTCCTTTTAAATTGTATTCTAATCATAACACTTATCAAATCAAACATACATGAATTTATTAAAACGTGTATAAAGTGGTAATATTAAAACAAGTAGTTAACAGATTGCATATCAATCGGTGTGGACACACTGGGTTATGTTAGTGGTGAGCGATAATAGGGGACCATGAAGGTACCGTTGTGTCACTACTGACTGTTACCTCGTTGTGTCACTGCTTACTCACTGTTTGTCCTGTCACCTCTGACTGTCACTGTGTCCTGTCACCACTGACTGTCACTGCGTCCTGTCAACGCTGACTGTCACTGTGTCCTGTCACCATGTTCTAGAGTATGAGCATGAAAAGCAAGAGGGCGAGAACTTCCAGGACTGCACCAATCTGAAGGAGGTAGACCGCGACAAAGAGAAGGTGTGTCGCTTCAACATCGACACCCTTGGCGAGAAGTGTCAGCAGCAGAAGGACTTTGGCTATGATGAAGGACAACCTTGCATCCTGCTCAAACTGAACAAGGTGAGTCAAGGAACTTAACAGAACATTGCATCCTGCTCAAACTGAACAAGGTGAGTCAAGGAACTTAACAGAACATTGCATCCTGCTCAAACTGAATAAGGTGAGTCAAGGAACTTAACAGAACATTGCATCCTGCTCAAACTGAATAAGGTGAGTCAAGGAACTTAACAGAACATTGCATCCTGCTCAAACTTAACAAGATGGGCCAAGGAACTAAGCCAAACTTAACAATGTGAGCTGTTTAATGACTTAACCTTGCATCCTGCTCACAATCAATGAGGTGGACGATGGAGTTAATAACACCTATATCTGTATCTATATCTGACAAGAGATTGCTGTGTCACTTGTTGATGCAACATGTGTTGTTTGCAGATATATGGCTGGGAGCCTAAGAACTTCTCGATAGGAGCACATAATAAAGTGCCTGAAGAGATCAAGGGCACATACACATCATCAAGTATTCATGTCACTTGTCATGGAGAAGTATGTATCTCTGTCACTTGTCATGGAGAAGTATGTATCTCTGTCACTTGTCATAGTTTGGGTTGGCAAGTTTCTTTCAAAATAAAAAATTCACTGCATAAATAATCCTGGCAAAAACACCTTTTAGTTACAGTGTAGCAGAAATTAAAATCCGGTTTGTTGATGTCCAAATATGTAGTGTGCGAATAGTTTATGTAACATCCACAGTCGAATAAAAAACAAATGCCTATTTTTGTTCAAATCATCGAAAGAAGACTTTAATCGTTAAATCTTGCAAGGTTCAAAATAGTATATATCCAAAATGTTAAACATTGCGGGTCAAGGCCGATCATGGGCATGACTTCCATCCTCTCGCCGATCACATGACAAAGTTAAAAAATTTCACCAAGTTTTCAGCGTTTCTATTTTCACCTAACTTTCACATTAATGTTTGACCAAACAAACAAGTAATAGTTTGTCTGATAATTTCACAAAAATTACATACGTGCAATGAATTACTAGGTAGGTTTGATTTTTCACAAGAATTTTAAATGAGACTAGCGAAAAAATCGAATTGAAGAACCTTAAAAAAAACATAACCATTATATTTAACAATTATTAACAAACGTCCACATTATGTCTGTCACTTGTCCTCATTGTCTTTATACAAAATAACAACACAAGTTCAGTGTGGATTGAAATAGGCCAAGGAATGACATTTAGATTTATTAATTAAGTAGCAGGAAATCAGGCAAGCATACATCATCAAAATAAGATACATCAAATAATCTTAGCAAGCATGCCGGCCCCCAAAAAGTGTTTATACATAATTAGTATCTCATGCCTATCAGCTACCCACTACCAGTACTATCTGTACCATTACTGTCTTGTCTTTCTGTCCCCCATCCACGTTGTGTCTGTCAACATTGTGCCTTTCTGTCACCCATCCACATTGTGTCTCTGTCATCCGTCCACGTTGTAACTTTCTGTCACCCATCCACATTGTGTCTTTCTGTCACCTGTCCACTTTGTGCCTTTCTGTCACCTGTCCACATTGTGTCTTCTGTCACCTGTCCACATTGCACCTTTCTGTCATCCGTCCACGTTGTGTCTTTCAGTCACTTGTCCACATTGTGTCTTTCTGTCACCTGTCCACAATGTGTGTTTCTTTCACCTGTCCATGTTGTATCTTTCTGTCACCCGTCCACATTGTGTCTACAGAACCCTGCTGATGAAGAGAACATGGGTAAGGTGACGTTCTACCCGCCCAATGGGTTCCCGTTCTTCTACTACCCATACCTGAACCAGGAGGGGTACCGCCAGCCACTGGTGTTTGCCCACTTTGAACGCCCCAAGAACGGCGTACTCATTCAGGTCTGGTGCAAGGCATGGGCCAGCAACGTGTACCACAGCAAGAACGACAGGGCGGGCAGCGTCCACTTCGAACTGCTAGTTGACTAGAGGGCACCTGCTGATGTTATCGCTGGCAGACACTTGTTATTAGGTTTGTTTGCACCATTGTATATCGTCCTGGTGGAGCTATCAACACCAACATGGCACCAACTCCTGTTCCACATCTGTGGATGACACTGTTCTATTTGTTGTGCCGGATGGCAGCACTGTAACAGTGAGTTTAATAACTCATGCTGTGTAGTTTATATTATTCATCCAGATGGCACCACCAGATTGTAAGATGTCCACTGCAAGGCGGGTTGTTGAACATTAGATACGTTACATAAACAAACTTGTAATATTAATAGCCCATGTTAATGAGGACTCCACTTTTCATTACTGCAGTGAACCCCACTTAACCTCATGTCGATTCATATCTACATTAATGTTGAACTGAAAAGATTGCATATGAAACATTCAATATATCTTTGAAGTGTAAATTCATCTAGTTTAGCTGCAGTGAAGTAATACAGAGGATTGGCTTCAAATTGTTTAATATATAACGAGTAGATAAGACCACTGCTTGGCCAAGTGCTGTTGATTTCCTGCTGAAGACATTCAGGTTAACTTTATAAATTTCCTCAGTAGGAGGCTAACAACATTGTATTTACAAGTGTGAAAAACATTCAGGTTGACTTTATAAGCATCCTCAGCAGGAGGCTAGCAACATTGTATCTACAAGTGTGAAAGACATTCAGGTTGACTTTATAAACGTCATCAGCAGGAGGTTAGCAACATCATATCTACAAGTGTGAAGACATTGACTCTTGAAAAGTTATGTCAGGCTGTTTATCATACACCAGGTATACATGCATGTTCATAATTGATTGATATAAAACGAATTGGGCATAGATATTCAGAAAAAATAGCCCTGCAGAAATTCCATTGAATTTTTTCAGTCATGTGCAGCTTATAAGAATATTCATCATGGTCTCTGATACACCAATTAAAATAGATGATATTTATGCTGAAAATTATTTTATACATTTGATATCTCTTGAATTGTTAATTAATAAATATTTCAGATGACAGTTGTACATTTTACTACAAACATTCAATATGCTCTATCTAATACAGTGGTGCTACCTAATGTAGACTGTTCTGCCTGTGTATGTGTTGATACTCGTGTATGTGTTGATACATGCATGTGGTTATACATGCATCTGTTGATATATGCATACGTCGATACATGCATGCATTGATACATGCATGTGTTACATGCATCTGTTGATACATGCATGTGTTGATACATGCATGTGTTGATAGATGCGTGTGTTGATACATGCACATGTTGATACATGCATGTGTTGCATAGACAACATAACATTCCACTTTGTCAAATAATATTTGTATATGTATTTTTTTACTTATTATATATAAATTTTACTGAATTAAATATGACAGATGTGTTGAATTTTTTCCTGCTGCATAGACATGACGTCATGCACACACGGATGGAGTGAGACACGCATGCACACCCTTGTATTAGCAACATGCCCATCCTCTAGACGGGATAACTTGGCAGTTTTAAAGTGACTGTCATAACAACATCTGCAAAATTTCAGGATACACAGATATATCCATCTATGCCTTGGTACTACCAGTCAATATCTAGATGGCTTCTTTCCAACTCTTAAAATTGCAACGTAATACTGTTACAGTAACATGCAGACTTATTGACTCAAGTCACAGAGGCTGACTCGAGTCGCACATTTTGACTTGACATTCGGATAGATGACTCAAGACTACTTGCAGATTATGTTCTAAGATAATCTTGATATGATCATAATGATAATGACTGTAACCTAGATTGTCGATATTACGTGTAAGTATGCACTTTACGTGCATCGTATTAATCATAATTGTAATAAATAATATTGTTAATAAATTGATGTCATCATTGATATTTCACTAGATATGGAGTCATGTGTTTGAGTGCAACTTGACTTTCGACTCAAACGGTGAATGTTAGTGATGACTTGACTTAGAATTCAGAGAGATGACTCTTGACTTGTGAACTATTGTATATAATAACTACAAAAGTTAATTAGATTAAATTAATGGTGTAGTGAATTTTTAAAAGATTCATCTGGCAATCAACCACGGTGTCATAGACCCCTGAAAGTTTGCCGCCCAATATGCTAAGTGTCTAGGATTAGCACAACATACATACAAACATGTATACATACAAACACTTGCTGGATTATAGTAAGATAGCATCCTGTGAAAGGTGGATCCAACCATGCAGTCTTGTACACTGATTCATGTTTTATTACCAGACGTTACAACAATCCATGTTACAAGCAACAAGATTTAAAACAATCATACATAGCATTAGCAGAAACATTTAAAACATTCATACATAGCATTAGCAGAAACATTTAAAACATTCATACATAGCATTAGCAGAAACATTTAAAACATTCATACATAGCATTAGCAGAAACATTTAAAACATTCATACATAGCATTAGCAGAAACATTTAAAACATTCATACATAGCATTAGCAGAAACATTTAAAACATTCATACATAGCATTAGCAGAAACGTTTAAAACATTCATACATAGCATTAGCAGAAACATTTAAAACATTCATACATAGCATTAGCAGAAACGTTTAAAACATTCATACATAACATTAGCAGAAACATTTAAAACATTCATACATAGCATTAGCAGAAACGTTTAAAACATTCATACATAGCATTAGCAGAAACGTTTAAAACATTCATACATAGCATTAGCAGAAACGTTTAAAACATTCATACATAGCATTAGCAGAAACGTTTAAAACATTCATACATAGCATTAGCAGAAACGTTTAAAACATTCATACATAGCATTAGCAGAAACGTTTAAAACATTCATACATAACATTAGCAGAAACGTTTAAAACATTCATACATAGCATTAGCAGAAACATTTAAAACATTCATACATAGCATTAGCAGAAACATTTAAAACATTCATACATAGCATTAGCAGAAACATTTAAAACATTCATACATAGCATTAGCAGAAACATTTAAAACATTCATACATAGCATTAGCAGAAACGTTTAAAACATTCATACATAGCATTAGCAGAAACATTTAAAACATTCATACATAGCATTAGCAGAAACGTTTAAAACATTCATACATAGCATTAGCAGAAACATTTAAAACATTCATACATAGCATTAACAGAAACGTTTAAAACATTCATACATAACATTAGCAGAAACGTTTAAAACATTCATACATAGCATTAGCAGAAACAATGCGAATAGCAAAAATAAATGATTGTCTAAAGCACATGTAAAGCAACTTGTGTAGTTGAACAATGTATGCATATAAAAGCTGTCTTCAAAAGAAGGTATCTTGTGTCCTAAACAGCAATGAATGTTGACACTGCAATTTAGTGTTATATATTTAACTTGGTGATTATCCCAAAAAAACTACATTTAAAAAATAGAATAGTCACAGGTGAAGGTAGAGACTTGTCACAGCTAGTTGTCATCAATGTTCCCCATTCTGAAATGTTCAAACATGTTGTAAATGCAAATGTGTCACTACTGTGACTGAGGCACTAATGTGAGTGTGTCACTAATGTGTCACTATGTTGAATAACCAGATGTTGATTACATGGTGATGTTGTTGTCATCCACACAGTGGCGCCACTGGAGGTCGTACAAGGTCGTCGCCATTGGTAACACCGACTTCCTGCACGTTCATGTATTCGATATGACGATGGCTCCAGTTGTCCACCCACAAATACCCGGCCTGCATGGTTGTCCACAGCAACCACATCATTCACTGGGTTGCCACTGACATGCACAGCGTTACCATTGGTAATGGGCATATCAACACATCGCACTGGCTGTGGTTTCCTTGTTGTTGCTGCCTGGGGTGGCTTAACACTCCTATGCTCTGTGCCACTGTAGTACCATGTGCTGTTACTGTAGTAACTATGACCTGTGTCGTTGTTGTCGTGTGAACCAGCACACCAATGGCTGCTAGTGGTCTCATACATTCGACTGGCATCTGATGGTTTCAAGCTGTAGTCAACAGCACTGCCTCCATACCAACCATCGGTGCTACCCATACTGTTGCTATAGTGACTGCATAAGGCCTCACTGCTGCTGTCAGTGAGACACCACTCAGGGACGTCAGTGGAGGCTGGGGGGTCAGTGGAGGCTGGGGGGTCAGTGGAGGCTGGGGGGTCAGTGGATTGATCAAACGAGTTGGAGAAACTGTCACTGTCACTGAAGGTGAGCAGCACCTGCTGTGGCCAACCTCCGGGAGGGGTTGTTGTCATGCATGGATCAGTCAGTAGTGGGTTAGTCGAGAAGCTCAAGTGATGCTGAGTATCTTCCCCTCGGATGTCCGACACACCACAACCGTGGTTGGTCGGGTACTCCTCTCCACACCAGGGGGCACTATTGCTGCCAATGCTGCGGGAGCTGGCGAGGGAGGTCAGTGGAGTGACGTCATGGGAGACAGGGCCATCTAGGTCACAACAGCTGACACTGGTCTTTTTGCAACTGCTGTCAGGGAGTTTTGACCACTTGCCCAGAGACAGCCGGCTAAACCCTGACTGACCCATGTCACAGGCAACGTCACTGTCACGCGACTCACTCATGCTGACGTCGCTATAGAGCTGTTCAGAGGGTGTGGAATCACTGTGAGTATGATGAATGGAGTCCTGCACACAGTAGTTGCACCCAATAACTTCCTCATCTTTCTCTTCCTCCACCCAGTCTGGAGCCAGGCCTACACAGACAGACACCAACATCTCACATGTGTCAGTCTGGAGCATGACCTACACAGACAGACACCACCATTTCACAACTGTGTCCAGTCTGGAGCCAGGCCTACACAGACACACACCAACATCTCACATCTGTGTCCAGTCTGGAGCCAGGCCTACACAGACACACACCAACATTTCACATGTGTCCAGTCTGGAGCAAGGCCTTCACAGACACATACCAACATCTCACATCTGTGTCCAGTCTGGAGCCAGGCCTACACAGGCAGACACCAACATTTCACATCTGTGACCAGTCTGGAGCAAGGCCTTCACAGACACACACCAACATCTCACATCTGTGTCCAGTCTGGATCTAGGCCTACACAGACACACACCAACATTTCGCATCTGTGTCCAGTCTGGAGCAAGGCCTTCACAGACACACACCAACATCTCACATCTGTGTCCAGTCTGGATCTAGGCCTACACACAGACACATACCAACATCTCACATCTGTGTCCAGTCTGGAGCCAGGCCTACACAGGCAGACACCAACATTTCACATCTGTGACCAGTCTGGAGCAAGGCCTTCACAGACACACACCAACATCTCACATCTGTGTCCAGTCTGGATCTAGGCCTACACAGACACACACCAACATTTCGCATCTGTGTCCAGTCTGGAGCAAGGCCTTCACAGACACACACCAACATCTCACATCTGTGTCCAGTCAGGATCTAGGCCTACACAGACACACACCAACATTTCGCATCTGTGTCCAGTCTGGGGCAAGGCCGGCCTTCACAGACACACACCAACATCTCACATGTGTCAGTCTGGAGCAAGGCCTACACAGACACATACCAACATTTTACATGTGTTAGCCTGGAGCAAGGCCTACACAGACACACACCAACATTTTACATGTGTCAGTCTGGAGCAAGGCCTACACAGACACATACCAACATTTTACATGTGTCAGTCTGGAGCAAGGCCTACACAGACACACACCAACATTTCACATATGTGCCAGTCTTGAGCCAGAGCTACACAGACACACACCAGGGAGTTCAGTCATGCATGACAACTCACCCCTGTAGATGATACAAGCAAGGCGTTCAGTCATGCGTGAACGTTCCTTTTGTTCGATCAGGTACATGATGTAATCAGTGAACATCATTCCAAGCAGATGGTAGGAACCTGCAGCAGTGTCACATGACCATACGCAGCCAATCAATATTCAGCAACACACGTAATAACAACTGTATATAAACGGATTTGTGTCATGTAATGGGTGCATAAATGAATTTATGTGACAGTGGGTGCATAAAGGATTTTACGCTGGATAACAGAGCAAGAAATGTGACCTTATGTGGTTATTACTTATAGCCAGTAGCAGGACAGCCTCGTAGAAGCAGGTATATGAAACAGTGCAGCAGTGATTATATGCTTACGATGGTTTTGGGATTATTAGGCTAATTACTCCCACGTGCGGAGTGATAAATAGCATTATATAAAGAACCATGTGACCTAGATCCGGCCTTACTTGATTGGGATAATTTATGTGAGTCACCGCAGAATCTTTGCCTTGCAAAACCTCAACTATAATTGTTAATTGTTACTCATTGTAATAGTTGGAGTTAATTCTAGACTAGGTTTGTTGGACAGGTAATAGTTACATGTGCTAATCAGGAGTTTCTGAGCATACTTTTTTCACTGACATCAACGACTGTGACCTACATTCGCCATTTTGTGACGCTCGGACAGGTAAAGTTCATTTTGACATGATCAGGTCATTATCATCTGCTGATAAGCAAAGGGATGGAAATCGGTTGTTTTCTGAGCTGTGTTAACTGAGAAGTTTTTGTATTCCATGCCATGTAAACAGAAAAGTTTAGTTAACCCATGCAGGGGGAAAATTATTGAAAATTTTACTAATCCGTGCAGTGAAGGTGGAACAGTTTTGTTAACCCATGCAGTGAGAAAGCGGATGTAATCTTTTATTTCATGCAGTGAAATGGAGAAGTTTTATGCAGTGTAAATGCAAGGTAAGTTTTGTTAAGCCATGCAGTATAAATGAAAGACAAGTTTTGTTAAGCCATGCAGTGTAAATGGAAGATAAGTGTTGTTAAGCCATGCAGTGTAAATGGAAGATAAGTTTTGTTACACCATTCAGTGTAAATGGAAGATAAGTTTTGTTAAGCCATGCAGTGTAAATGGAAAATAATTTTATTTTTGTTAAGCCATGCAGTGCAAATGACACAATTGTATTCCCTGCGGTGCATAGTCACTGACACCAGTGTAGTTTTTGCCTCATTTTGTGACCTCGCTGGACCTCACATTAGTTATGTCATTGATCGGATATAAAATCATATATTGGTCATTGGGAGTATAAACGTCTAACAAAGTTAAAAAACAAATAGGTTTTTGAGACATAATTTTGCATATTTAGTTCATCATTAATCGCCAGGTGGCCTTACTGGTACGGAACATCGGTGCATTTGATAAATACGCTATATTTCGCTTTATCAGACAACAATGTCCGCAACTGTTCTTAATAATTACTACATGAAAGTAGCTGAACAGCCTAGTAATTTTTAGACATTTAATGCATTGCAATATTACCGTACAGTGAGGCTTTTTTGAAGACGCTCTTTCTTTTAAAGCAAATTCCGGCGCTAGCCTCATTTTGAGAGCCGCATTTCTGTAGTTCGATATTGGTAATTCATTAACTGAAAACAACTTTTCTAACAACTTCTTCACACTCCATAGATGAAATGACTGGCACTTATTTCAAATAGTGATCCCATGTACAAAAGTGTCTTCAGCTTTTTGTGAAAACGGCATATTATATGGAGAAGTTTCTGTATTCTGTGCAGTGTAAACGGAGAAGTGGGGTTAACCCATGCAGTGGAACAAATTATTGAAAATTTTACTAATCTGTGTGGTGGAGGCAGAACAGTTCTGTTAGTGAGAAAACTGATGCATTGAGAAAACGGATGTAAATTTGTGTAATCCAGGCAGTGAAATAGAGAAGTTTTGTTATGTCCATGCGGTGTAATTGGAAGATAAGTTTTATTAAGCTATGCAGTGTAAATGGCACAATTGTATTCCTTGTGGGGTAAACGGAGAACTTTTTATATTCCGTGTGGTTTAGATGGAGAAGTTTTTGCATTCGTTGTACTATTTAAGCGATATAATGTAAATGGCACAATTTTCATGGTAATATATAGGTGACTGAACGTTAATGTTTGGTTTTGGTTTAATGGTGGTTCATGATATGTAATGACACAGCTGGTCTGGGGTTCTGCAATTAATAATTACAGGGATTATACAGTGGAAACATATTAAGTTGCTGTTACAGAATGCCCCCCCCATCTGGCACTCAGTGGCAGCTGAGGTGGCTTGTCCCCCTTCTGGTGGACATTGACGAGCCTGCAGCAGCACCAGTGAACCAGACCAGCTACATCACAGGCTGCACAATAAGTGTGGCAAATGGCAAGCAGTCAGGGTGCTGATCTGGCTGCATCCGTTGCTCGCCAGGCAGCGACACCGGTGGCGCCGTCGTGTCAGTGGGGAGCTGTGACAGCTGCTTCCTTACCACACCTTCAACAAGTGGTTGGCTTGGTTGCGCCCCCCATGGATGGCCTGCTGGAAGGTCCATATGGCATTTCCCCCTAGGGGTCCACGACCGACCACGTTATATCCGAATCTGCGTAATAACGGGGCGAGTAATAATGAGGCGCGACTTTACAAAAGTTGAACAAACGAGTTAGCATGTTGCAGTGGGTACAAGGTAGGTTTGGGTTTTCAAAAAATGAATTGGAAATGAGATTAAAAAAAAAATCAAAGTGAATACTGACCACACATGTCTGCACTAAGGGTGAATACTGACCAAACATATGCACTGAGGAGGGTGAATACTGACCAAACATGTCTGCACTGAGGAGGGTGAATACTGACCAAACATATCTGCCCTGAGGAGGGTGAATACTGACCAAACATGTCAGCACTGAGGAGGGTGAATACTGACCAAACATGTCAGCACTGAGGAGGGTGAATACTGACCAAACATGTCTGCCCTGAGGAGGGTGAATACTGACCAAACATGTCTGCACTGACAAGGGTCAAGTCTTTCAGGATCACTTTCAGAACAAATGTCCACATCAATAGGAAGTGACGGGCAACAGATGGCAGCACTAGCTTTTTCTCTTGTGCCACCTGGTGTGATATCAACAAAGCAACATTTACAAATGTGTTTATAACATACTTTGATCACCCGTAGTAAGTGAATGTTAAGTCAGGAATTCAATGAAATGTCTACCACAATGACTAGCCAAGTGCATGTTTAATCACTGGTGGCATCTAGGTCTAAGCACAAAGTTACTGATAGGGTTTTGCAATTTCATTCATGATTAATAAAACTACATTATTTAAACAGCAGAGATTTTCCGACCAAAAAGTTATGTTTTATATATATATATATCATTAAAATGCCTTAAAATATAAAATGTGACATTTAACGAGGAGTGCAGCCAGGCAGTAGGAAGATGCTCACCTGGAAGACACAGGAATGGACGAGTGCGTGCACCCACGCCAGGTAGCGGTCAACAGTGCTGTGTTGATACAGTAACTTCTCAAACTCATGAAGACCTGTCAACAACAGCCACAGTCAGATCAGTCACGCTGTTGTCATGCTGCTGTTAAGCCACTGTCATGTCGCTGTCTAGCCACTGTCACGCCAATGTCAGATCACTGTCATGCCATTGTCATTCTGCTGCGAAACCACTGTCACGTCACTTTCAAGCCTCTGTCACGCTGCTGCCAAGTCACTCTAATGCCACTGTCACATCAGTGCATTCTATCCCTGGCACTTTCAACAGCTTTCTTGTTTTTCCTTAGACTTTCACAATGTTCATAAGTGTTATGTTATGTTTGTGACTCGGTCCAAGACTTTCACCACAGTTAGTCTCACACTCCTCTTACTCAAGTTGGTGGCTTACACATATTGATCACCTGCATGTTGGTGACTTACACATGTTGATCACCTGCATGTTGGTGACTTACACATATTGATCACCTGCATGTTGGTGACTTACACATGTTGATCACCTGCATGTTGGTGACTTACACATATTGATCACCTGCATGTTGGTGACTTACACATGTTGATCACCTGCATGTTGGTGACTTACACATATTGATCACCTGCATGTTGGTGACTTACACATGTTGATCACCTGCATGTTGGTGACTTACACATATTGATCACCTGCATGTTGGTGACTTACACATGTTGATCACCTGCATGTTGGTGACTTACACATATTGATCACCTGCATGTTGGTGACTTACACATGTTGATCACCTGCATGTTGGTGACTTACACATATTGATCACCTGCATGTTGGTGACTTACACATGTTGATCACCTGCATGTTGGTGACTTACACATATTGATCACCTGCATGTTGGTGACTTACACATGTTGATCACCTGCATGTTGGTGACTTACACATATTGATCACCTGCATGTTGGTGACTTACACATGTTGATCACCTGCATGTTGGTGACTTACACATATTGATCACCTGCATGTTGGTGACTTACACATGTTGATCACCTGCATGTTGGTGACTTACACATATTGATCACCTGCATGTTGGTGACTTACACATGTTGATCACCTGCATGTTGGTGACTTACACATATTGATCACCTGCATGTTGGTGACTTACACATGTTGATCACCTGCATGCTGGTGACTTACACATATTGATCCCTGTGTGTTTGTGGCTTATACATATTGATCACCTGCATGTTGGTGACTTACACATATTGATCACCTGCATGTTGGTGACTTACACATACTGATCACCTGCATGTTGGTGGCTTACACATGTTGATCACCTGCATGTTGGTGGCTTACACATATTGATCACTGGTGTGTTGATGACTTACACATATTGATCACCTGTGTGTTGGTGGCTTACACATGTTAATCACCTGCATGTTAGTGGCTTACACATGTTGGTCACCTGCGTGTTGGTGGCTTACACATATTGATCACTTGCGTGTTGGTGGCTTACACAATACACATGTTGATCACCTGCGTATTGGTGGCTAACACATATTGATCACCTACGTGTTGGTGGCTTATACATATTGATCACCTGTGCATTGGTGGCTTACACATGTTGATCACCTACGTGTTGGTGGCTTACACATGTTGATCACCTACGTGTTGGTGGCTTACACATGTTGATCACCTGTGTTGATCACCTGCGCAGAATTGACCTAGTTAGGGCATATGGTTAGGTCATGGGGATCTGCCATTGACGGTGCAGTGTTTCGATGCAGAATGCTACTACCAAATTCGGCGATAAACATGCAAGTTATTTAGGTGATGCACTGTTGAGAGAATGGCGTTGGACATCATGCTGAAGGATAGTATAAATTTTAGACATGCAACCGGGCGTCTTGTTCCATCAAAATGAACACTGACACAGTGCCGGCGCTGCCTAGAAATGTGTGGCTTGTATAATAGCATTGACATTGCCATTACCTTTTTCTTTCTTTATATTACTTGCCCTTAGCATTGCCTTGGAATTTTGTGGTGTGTCTAGTCTACAAATACATTCATATATCAAATTCCTATTATTACTAGCACAGAAATTATATTTACATTTTTAAAACCACAACACTGACGATGCTAAAATTCTACTTTTTTCGAGAACTATTTTCCTCGTTCGATCATCTAAGATTCGATCTCAGAAAGAATATTTCACTGAAAAACAATGTTTCTAACGATTCGTTTGCACTCGATCAACTGAATAATTGTTAGTGATTTAGAAAATAAATCTTTTTCACAAAGATGTCTTACGAATTGTTTTAATATGGCATATTATATAAAGTGTACCAAAAATTAACACAACGATTGGTTTGTCTCGTAAAAATCCACTGACACTGTCATTTTTGAGTCTTGAAGTAAAAATCATTATTATGCAAAATAACAACATAAGTCCAGCGTAGATTAAAATAGGCCAAAGAATGACATTTAGATTTATTAATTAAGGAGCAGGAAATTAGGCAAGCATACACCATCAAAATAAGATACATCCAATAATCTCAGCAAGCATGCCGGCCCCCAAAAGGTGTTTACACATAATTAGTAAATCATGCCTATCAGCTACCCACTACCAGTACTATCTGTACCACTACTGACTTATATACAATTCACATGGTATTGGTGGGGGTCACTCCGCCGTGAATTAACCATACACATACATGTACAAACAGAAAGGCTGGGGTACTCGATCCCCCAGCCATCTCACAACGCTCATACGACAGTATTATGTGAATTATAATTATATCCACACAATTGTGTGTACTATTGACAAAACGTGTAAATATAATGAACATACTTTGTACGTGAATTGCCGAATGTTTTATGTTTTCAGAAGAGCTGATCTTGATGGGTTTGTGTCGCCGAGTGAAAAACCAACCTAAGACATATTCAGTTATTTTAGCAACACGATAAAGAAAATAAACTAATATAGCCATAGAATTTAAGAGCAGGACGATGTTTATATTACTTGTTTAGCATATTAGCTATTTATAATGATATACATGTATGTGTAGAATTGTGAACTGTCTGGCTCTTTCAGCTGTGATTGCAATTTTTGTGTGACCATGTTCTGAATTCAATTAAACAATTGAAATATTAATGTGGTTATTGTTATTAGTCTGTAACTAATAATAATATATTTACCGGTTGTAAATTGTAGTAGCCAAAATGAATCAAAATCATTTGAGTGTGACAAAGATGTAACATTCAAAGGACATTTTTAGTTATCTACATTTGTGGAGCACAATGGCATACAAGTTAGAAGGCCGGATTCTCAAGTGAGAGAACCCGGTTTCAAATTCCACTGTGGTCGCTTCAAACCTTTGGCAAGTTTGATCACCCCCACGTTGCCACAGTTCACTCAGCTGTATGAGCACTTGGCAATGCAGTGTTGGAAATGTGAATAGTCTTCCCGCAATTGCAGCATGGCTGAATGCTTCCCAGAGTAGTTGATATGCCCTTGGAATGAACAGGTCTGCCATAGGATGAAGTGTAAAGAACTCTGAGCAGTCCTATGGACTGGATACTGTGCTATATAAGAACGTACATTTACTAAAATGTCCACTCTTAAAATATTCACCCTTATGATAACATTGTATATAATTAGTTAACAAATATACTGAATAATATATTTAGTACAAGTAGTGAGCAATCTACTTGTTAGGCAAGACTTAATTGGGGGTACTGTCCTAGCATGGAGGATATTGTCTAGGCCTAAGGGCCTAATGTTCTGTCACCGTTTGAAGAGGTTCATGGAAGATACAAAAAATTTACAAGATGATCTAGACAAATTGGCCAAATTTTTACACATATCAAGACAAACGTAATGCTACCCTAATACAAAGGAACATATAGGACTAACTTGGAATCAAAGTGATTGATTAAACAAATTGAAATGATTTAAACAAATCTATGCTGCCTGTTAAAACAGTTTAAAAAGCAAGTGCTGTAGACGCATGATGTGTAAACATAATACTATTCAATATAACTGTCTTCATGACACATCAAAATAGGTCAAACTAAATAATTTTCATAAAGTAATAATTATCGGGGAAAGTGAACAAGGATCGAGTAATGTGTATACATTAAATGCTAATTACATCTTGACATGCTGTGAGATTTCTGGAAGAGTTAGTAATGTTGTGGAGTGGCGAAGCCGTTCGACCAAGCATAGCAATTTTGTGCCTTGGTGACTTTTCACGAAGCATTCGATAATCGTAAATATTTAGTTAAAAAACAACTTTTCTAACAAATTGGTTGCACTTAATCGATGAAATAATTGTTAATTATTCTGAATATCAGTATCTTGAGCAAAGGTTTTTAATGGCATTAAACAGATAAAAAAGTGACCCTAACATGGGCAACGAATGTAACCATGACATCGCAGCTATATTTTCATTACACTTAGACTTGGGGCTAGGTTACTGAGTCTGAAAACTGTAGTTGTTGACATTATTTAATTTATTGCATATTAACCAATTGTGTTCGGTAATTGAAGATATATGGGCATTGTTCACAATCTCGTCATTGTACTGTGTGAATAATCAGCACAATTAATAACAAAGACTTGTGTAAACCGCGGAAGAAAATCTAAACAAATGCGTGAAATTACGAGACCCTGAACTTATGACATCATCATAAGTTTACAACTACTAATATTAAGCATAAAGTTACGACTAAAACGCAATGTCTAGCTGGTCGTAAGTTGACCCATGAAACGCTTTTTAGCGTAAATTTATGACCAATTTGACTTATGACGTCATAAATTGGACTTATGTTGTCTCATGAAACTGGCCCCTGCATGTTAGTGGTTTACACATGTTGATCACCCATGTGTTGGTGGTTTACATGTGTCGATCACCAGCGTGTTGGTGGCTTACACGTGTTGATCACCTGTATGGTTGAGTCTTAAGCATATCGATCACCTCTGTGCAGGGGGCTTACGCATGTTGATCACCTGTGTGTGGGGAGCTTACACATGTTGATCACCTGTGTGTGGGGGGCTTACACATGTTGATCACCTTTGTGTGGGGGGCTTGCACATGTTGATCACCTGTGTGTGGGCTTACACATGTTGATCACCTTTGTGTGGGGGGCTTACACATGTTGATCACCTGTGTGTGGGGGGCTTACACATGTTGATCACCTGTGTGTGGGGGCTTACACATGTTTATCACCTGTGTGTGGGGGGCTTACACATGTTGGTTGCATAAGAATTGTTCAGTTAGTTGTACACAAGGTTTCTTTTCGTTAGATATAACAAATTAATATCTTCAAATTTACTCTGACTCTAATGATCTACATCTGCTACAAGCTAACTCTCATCCTATCCTCACACTCACATTTTCTAATTCGGCAATGCTGGTGATGTTGCTCGCTGCTGTCATCATACACCAGGGTGCAGCACTCATGTGCTACAGCAGTGACATCTAGCTGCTTCCAGTCACGATGTAGTTTGCGCACCATGTCAGCACTATGAAGGAAGGCACGTGCTACAGTGCCCATGTGTGAGAGGCCTGCCCGCCGCTTCAGACACTGACTGAACGTACGGGCCACTGCCATATACACAAACAACCAAAGTCAATATATTATATATCAGATATTGATTGTAAAAATTAATATCAAAAATTAAAATAATAAACATCACAGAATGTCAAAACATAGCCCCATATTGAAAGTCAAATACTCTTGTATTTAATAAACAAACACAGTGACCATTCTATGACTTCAACTTCTTCAACACTGAGTTCAATGGCTGTATACTTCACTTACAATGGACTCATTAACTGACAACTGGACACCAACTCAAAACCAACAACTGGCCACATCCTCACCAACAACTAACACAGACTCAACAACTGACAACACACAAAACAACTGACCACAGACTCAACAACAGCTGACCAATGACTCAACAACAACTGGTTCAACAACTAACCTATGACTCAACAATTGACCACTGATTCAACCAAAACAACTGACCAGACTCAACAACTGACCACTGATTCAAGGACAACTAACCAATGAATCAACAACAAATGACCACTGACCCTGCAGCTTCTTGAGCCTGAGAGCCTCAGGAAGAATGCCGTGACAACTGGACAGCCACGTGACGAGGTCATCAGCCAAACTGTGTACGCTGGACATCATGCTGCGGACAAACAACAAGGTGTCACAGAGACTTGTATTATTACATGGGTGTTTTTATTGATCATATGTATCAATGTTGTTAAATTGTTACACAATTTATTATACAGCTTGCACTGTCATTTTCGTGTCTTCACAAGTTTCACTTAAGAGGCCAGCTCTCACACCTACTAGATCAGTTATGTCTACTGCTACGCTGTCTGGAACACTTAAGAGAACGTCCTCACACCTACTAGATCAGTTATGTCTACTGCTACGCTGTCTGGAACACTTAAGAGAATGAACTCTCACACCTACTAGATCAGTTATGTCTACTGCTATGCTGTCTGAACACTTAAGAGAATGACTCTCACACCTACTAGATCAGTTATGTCTACTGCTACGCTGTCTGGAACACTTAAGAAAATGACTCTCACACCTACTAGATCAGTTATGTCTACTGCTACGCTGTCTGGAACACTTAAGAGAACACTCTTAAGATGGAGTTTTATCACATTACACATAAGCAAGATGCATAAAACTCGAAATAATAATTTACAAAACTCACAATTCAAGTTATGTCTACTGCTACGCTGTCTGGAACAC
This sequence comes from Lamellibrachia satsuma, assembly GCA_033239005.1. Classification (NCBI taxonomy): domain Eukaryota; kingdom Metazoa; phylum Annelida; class Polychaeta; order Sabellida; family Siboglinidae; genus Lamellibrachia; species Lamellibrachia satsuma. Next base: position 3,676,022 of record BSQZ01000059.1, on the reverse strand, counting down.
TTAAGAGAAGAACTCTCACACCTACTAGATCAGTTATGTCTACTGCTACACTGTCTAGAACACTTAAGAGAACGTCCCTCACACCTACTAGATCAGTTATGTCTACTGCTACGCTGACTATGAGTTGAGTATTTAAGAGAACTCTCACACCTACTACATCAGTTATGTCTACTGCTACGCTGTCTGGAACACTTAAGAGAATGACTCTCACACCTACTAGATCAGTTATGTCTACTGCTACACTGTCTAGAACACTTAAGAGAAGGTCCCTCACACCTACTAGATAAGTTATGTCTACTGCTACGCTGTCTGGAACACTTAAGAGAATGACTCTCACACCTACTAGATCAGTTATGTCTACTGCTACGCTGTCTGGAACACTTAAGAAGGAACGTCCCTCACACCTACTAGATCAGTTATGTCTACTGCTACGCTGTCTGGAACACTTAAGAGAATGACTCTCACACCTACTAGATCAGTTATGTCTACTGCTACACTGTCTAGAACACTTAAGAGAAGGTCCCTCACACCTTCTAGATCAGTTATGTCTACTGCTACGCTGTCTGGAACACTTAAGAGAAGAACTCTCACACCTACTAGATCAGTTATGTCTACTGCTACACTGTCTAGAACACTTAAGAGAAGGTCCCTCACACCTACTAGATCAGTTATGTCTACTGCTACGCTGTCTGGAACACTTAATAGAAGAACTCTCACACCTACTAGATCAGTTATGTCTACTGCTACGCTGTCTGGAACACTTAAGAGAAGAACTCTCACACCTACTAGATCAGTTATGTCTACTGCTACACTGTCTAGAACACTTAAGAGAAGGTCCCTCACACCTACTAGATCAGTTATGTCTACTGCTACGCTGTCTGGAACACTTAAGAGAAGAACTCTCACACCTACTAGATCAGTTATGTCTACTGCTACACTGTCTAGAACACTTAAGAGAAGGTCCCTCACACCTACTAGATCAGTTATGTCTACTGCTACGCTGTCTGGAACACTTAAGAGAAGAACTCTCACACCTACTAGATCAGTTATGTCTACTGCTACGCTGTCTGGAACACTTAAGAGAATGACTCTCACACCTACTAGATCAGTTATGTCTACTGCTATGCTGTCTGAACACTTAAGAGAATGACTCTCACACCTACTAGATCAGTTATGTCTACTGCTACGCTGTCTGGAACACTTAAGAAAATGACTCTCACACCTACTAGATCAGTTATGTCTACTGCTACGCTGTCTGGAACACTTAAGAGAATGATTCTCACATCTACTAGATCAGTTATGTCTACTGCTACGCTGTCTGGAACACTTAAGAGAATGACTCTCACACCTACTAGATCAGTTATGTCTACTGCTACGCTGTCTGGAACACTTAAGAGAACGTCCCTCACACCTACTAGATCAGTTATGTCTACTGCTACGCTGTCTGGAACACTTAAGAGAAGAACTCTCACACCTACTAGATCAGTTATGTCTACTGCTATGCTGTCTGAACACTTAAGAGAATGACTCTCACACCTACTAGATCAGTTATGTCTACTGCTACGCTGTCTGGAACACTTAAGAAAATGACTCTCACACCTACTAGATCAGTTATGTCTACTGCTACGCTGTCTGGAACACTTAAGAGAATGATTCTCACATCTACTAGATCAGTTATGTCTACTGCTACGCTGTCTGGAACACTTAAGAGAATGACTCTCACACCTACTAGATCAGTTATGTCTACTGCTACGCTGTCTGGAACACTTAAGAGAACGTCCCTCACACCTACTAGATCAGTTATGTCTACTGCTACGCTGTCTGGAACACTTAAGAGAAGAACTCTCACACCTACTAGATCAGTTATGTCTACTGCTATGCTGTCTGAACACTTAAGAGAATGACTCTCACACCTACTAGATCAGTTATGTCTACTGCTACGCTGTCTGGAACACTTAAGAGAATGACTCTCACACCTACTAGATCAGTTATGTCTACTGCTACGCTGTCTGGAACACTTAAGAGAATGACTCTCACACCTACTAGATCAGTTATGTCTACTGCTACGCTGTCTGGAACACTTAAGAGAACGTCCCTCACACCTACTAGATCAGTTATGTCTACTGCTACGCTGTCTGGAACACTTAAGAGAAGAACTCTCACACCTACTAGATCAGTTATGTCTACTGCTACACTGTCTAGAACACTTAAGAGAACGTCCCTCACACCTACTAGATCAGTTATGTCTACTGCTACGCTGTCTGGAACATTTAAGAGAACTCTCACACCTACTACATCAGTTATGTCTACTGCTACGCTGTCTGGAACACTTAAGAGAATGACTCTCACACCTACTAGATCAGTTATGTCTACTGCTACACTGTCTAGAACACTTAAGAGAAGGTCCCTCACACCTACTAGATCAGTTATGTCTACTGCTACGCTGTCTGGAACACTTAAGAGAAGAACTCTCACACCTACTAGATCAGTTATGTCTACTGCTACGCTGTCTGGAACACTTAAGAGAACGTCCCTCACACCTACTAGATCAGTTATGTCTACTGCTACGCTGTCTAGAACACTTAAGAGAACGTCCCTCACACCTACTAGATCAGTTATGTCTACTGCTACGCTGTCTAGAACACTTAAGAGAAGGTCCCTCACACCTACTAGATCAGTTATGTCTACTGCTACACTGTCTAGAACACTTAAGAGAAGGTCCCTCACACCTACTAGATCAGTTATGTCTACTGCTACGCTGTCTGGAACACTTAAGAGAAGAACTCTCACACCTACTAGATCAGTTATGTCTACTGCTACACTGTCTAGAACACTTAAGAGAAGGTCCCTCACACCTACTAGATCAGTTATGTCTACTGCTACGCTGTCTGGAACACTTAAGAGAAGAACTCTCACACCTACTAGATCAGTTATGTCTACTGCTACGCTGTCTGGAACACTTAAGAGAATGACTCTCACACCTACTAGATCAGTTATGTCTACTGCTATGCTGTCTGAACACTTAAGAGAATGACTCTCACACCTACTAGATAAGTTATGTCTACTGCTACGCTGTCTGGAACACTTAAGAGAATGACTCTCACACCTACTAGATCAGTTATGTCTACTGCTATGCTGTCTGAACACTTAAGAGAATGACTCTCACACCTACTAGATCAGTTATGTCTACTGCTACGCTGTCTGGAACGCTTAAGAGAATGGCTCTCACACCTACTTGATCAGTTATGTTTACAGCTATGCTGTCTGAACACTTAAGAGAATGGCTCTCACACCTTCTAGATCAGTTATGTCTACTGCTACGCTGTCTGGAACACTTAAGAGAATGGCTCTCACACCTACTAGATCAGTTATGTCTACTGCTATGCTGTCTGAACACTTAAGAGAATGGCTCTCACACCTACTAGATCAGTTATGTCTACTGCTACACTGTGTAGAACACTTAAGAGAACGTCCCTCACACCTACTAGATCAGTTATGTCTACTGCTACGCTGTCTGGAACACTTAAGAGAAGAACTCCCACACCTACTAGATCAGTTATGTCTACTGCTACGCTGTCTGGAGCACTTAAGAGAATGACTCTCACATCTACTAGATCAGTTGTCTACTGCTACGCTGTCTGGAACACTTAAGAGAAGAACTCTCACACCTACTAGATCAGTTATGTCTACTGCTACACTGTCTAGAACACTTAAGAGAAGGTCCCTCACACCTACTAGATCAGTTATGTCTACTGCTACGCTGTCTGGAACACTTAAGAGAACGTCCCTCACACCTACTAGATCAGTTATGTCTACTGCTACGCTGTCTGGAACACTTAAGAGAAGAACTCTCACACCTACTAGATCAGTTATGTCTACTGCTACACTGTCTAGAACACTTAAGAGAATGACTCTCACACCTACTAGATCAGTTATGTCTACTGCTATGCTGTCTGAACACTTAAGAGAAGAACTCTCACACCTACTAGATCAGTTATGTCTACTGCTACGCTGTCTGGAACACTTAAGAGAAGAACTCTCACACCTACTAGATCAGTTATGTCTACTGCTACGCTGTCTGGAACACTTAAGAGAAGAACTCTCACACCTACTAGATCAGTTATGTCTACTGCTACGCTGTCTGGAACACTTAAGAGAAGAACTCTCACACCTACTAGATCAGTTATGTCTACTGCTACACTGTCTGGAACACTTAAGAGAATGACTCTCACACCTACTAGATCAGTTATGTCTACTGCTACGCTGTCTGGAACACTTAAGAGAATGACTCTCACACCTACTAGATCAGTTATGTCTACTGCTACGCTGTCTGGAACACTTAAGAGAATGACTCTCACACCTACTAGATCAGTTATGTCTACTGCTATGCTGTCTGAACACTTAAGAGAATGACTCTCACACCTACTAGATCAGTTATGTCTACTGCTACGCTGTCTGGAACACTTAAGAGAATGACTCTCACACCTACTAGATCAGTTATGTCTACTGCTACACTGTCTGGAACACTTAAGAGAAGAACTATCACACCTACTACATCAGTTATGTCTACTGCTACGCTGTACTTAAGAGAATGACTCTCACACCTACTAGATCAGTTACGTCTACTGCTACGCTGTCTGGAACACTTAAGAAAATGACTCTCACACCTACTAGATCAGTTACGTCTACTGCTACGCTGTCTGGAACACTTAAGAGAATGACTCTCACATCTACTAGATCAGTTATGTCTACTGCTACGCTGTCTGGAACACTTAAGAGAATGACTCTCACACCTACTAGATCAGTTATGTCTACTGCTACGCTGTCTGGAACACTTAAGAGAACGTCCCTCACACCTACTAGATCAGTTATGTCTACTGCTACGCTGTCTGGAACACTTAAGAGAAGAACTCTCACACCTACTAGATCAGTTATGTCTACTGCTACACTGTCTAGAACACTTAAGAGAACGTCCCTCACACCTACTAGATCAGTTATGTCTACTGCTACGCTGTCTGGAACACTTAAGAGAATGACTCTCACACCTACTAGATCAGTTATGTCTACTGCTACACTGTCTGGAACACTTAAGAGAAGAACTATCACACCTACTACATCAGTTATGTCTACTGCTACGCTGTCTGGAACACTTAAGAGAATGACTCTCACACCTACTAGATCAGTTATGTCTACTGCTACGCTGTCTGGAACACTTAAGAGAATGACTCTCACACCTACTAGATCAGTTATGTCTACTGCTACGCTGTCTGGAACACTTAAGAACAGTTATGCACTGATGATTTTAACGATAACCACTTAATTTGCAAACTACATATATGCATATGTAATAATGTTACTTAAATACAAAAATCACAAATCTTAATAATTGTTGTTTGGTAGTCATACATGTCTATTACCTTAACTTAGCATGGCAAATTGAGCAAACTGTTATGTTATAAAATTGTAATGTTTTACTTGCAACAGCGAAAATGCATTTTAACTTGTAAACACATTAACGTTTTTTTTAATAGTAATTGCATATATAGTTTACTTTTGGTTATATATAATTATATATGCTACATATATATATACATGACTTTGATATAAATAATGGTTTATATAGGTACATCTAACAACAGACATAATTCATAATTGTTGACATGTTTATTTTGTTTATCTGGTGTATAGATAGATATATATGGACATATATATATATAGGTATATAGGTACACAAATATTACGGTTATCACATTTTCAGTTTTCACTGCATAACCTCAAATAAGCATCACAATAGCTAGCAATTTAAGTCTGCTTATGGTGTCTTTGAAAAAATGCACTTGTTATTATCTTAAACATTATTTTGAAAGTGCCGACAAGTACATTAGGTGTTTAATGTGAAAATTTTTCAGAATATCCATTATCTATTTCGTGCCACGCAGAAGTAAATATTACTTTGTTGGTTTTAATAAAAATATTTATATGACCCCTTTATGCGTGTTGAACCACCTTCTTGGTTATGATGCAACTGTAGTATTATTAGTGCTCATTCTGTAAACACATCATATTGAAAACTAATGAAAAGTTTCTGAAATATTGTAATCTATGTTACATTAGTTATTTTGTGGAACACCAGTTATTTTTGACAGTTGACTGAATTTAATAACTTGGTAATCTGTCTGGTTTACTAGACTTTTTTCCTTGTATCACGGCTGCATCTACCTGATACAGTGGATGTGCAGTGACAATGTACCTTCTATCACGGCTGCATCTACCTGATACAGTGGATGCGTATTGACAATGTACCTTCTATCATGGCTGAATCTACCTGATAGAGTGGATGCACAGTGACAATGTACCTTCTATCACAGCTGCATCTACCTGATACAGTGGATGCGCACTGACAATGTACCTTCTATCATGACAGTATATGTCCGATACACTTGATGCATAGTGACAATGTACCTTTTATCATGACTGTATCTACCTGATACACTGGAGGCTTCACTGTACATAGTGGAGAGATGTATTAACACTCTATAGAGGTTTCACTGTACTTAGTGGAGAGATGTATGAATACTCTATAGAGGTTTCACTGTACGTATTGGAGAGATGCATCAACACTCTTTAGAGGCTTCTCTGTACATAGTGGACAACTGTATGACCACTCTACAGAGGTTTTACTGTATGTAGTGGAGAGATGTATGAACATCCTGTAGAGCTGTAAGCTTCTCTGTACGTAGTGAAGAGATGTATGAACACTCTATAGAGGTTTCACTGTACGTAGTAGATAGATGTATGAACAGTCTGTAGAAGTTTCACTTTATGTAGTGGAGAGATGTATGAATACTTTATAGAGATTTCATTGTGCATAGTGGAGAGATGTATGAACACCCTATAGAGGTTTCACTGTATGTAGTGGAGAGATGTATGAACAGTCTGTAGACGTTTCACTGTACGTAGTGGAGAGATGTATGAACATTCTGTAGAGGTTTCACTGTACGTAGTAGAGAGATGCACGAACACTCCATAAAGGTTTCACTGTATGTAGTGGAGAGATGTATGAACACTCTATAGAGGTTTCACTGTGCATTGTGGAGAGATGTATAAATACTTCGTAGAGACTCCACTGTATGTAGTGGAGAGATGTGTGAACACTTTGTAGAGACTCCACTGTATGTAGTGGAGAGATGTGTGAACACTTTGTAGAGACTCCACTGTATGTAGTGGAGAGATGTGTGAACACTTTGTAGAGACTCCACTGTATGTAGTGGAGAGATGTAGGGATACGCTACATTCTTAACTACAGCTAGTCAGAAAGGGTCACCTGCTGGGCAGTGGCTGGAGGACAGTGGGCACCAGGAGACTTGCCACTGTCTTGTAGAGCTGGACATCACACAGCGCCACGACACTGATAACCTGAGAGTCATTGAGGACACATGTCACTCGCGGCGGCAGACACTGCCAGAACTGTATCAGTTGGTTCTGAACCTACAACAGACATTGCCAGAACTGTATCAGTTGGTTCTGAACCTACAACAGACACTGCCAGAACTGTATCAGTTGGTTCTGAACCTACAACAGACACTGCTAGAACTGTATCAGTTGGTTCTGAACCTACAACAGACATTGCCAGAACTGTATCAGTTGGTTCTGAACCTACAACAGACACTGCCAGAACTGTATCAGTTGGTTCTGAACCTACAACAGACATTGCCAGAACTGTATCAGTTGGTTCTGAACCTACAACAGACATTGCCAGAACTGTATCAGTTGGTTCTGAACCTACAACAGACATTGCCAGAACTGTATCAGTTGGTTCTGAACCTACAACAGACATGGTTGGTTCTGAACCTAGAAACTGTATCAGTTGGTTCTGAACCTACAACAGACACATGCAAGTTGGTTCAACCTACAACAGACATGGCCAGAATTGTATCAGTTGGTTCTGAACCTACAACAGACACTGCCAGAACTGTATCAGTTGGTTCTGAACCTACAACATACATTGCCAGAACTGTATCAGTTGGTTCTGAACCTACAACAGACATGGCCAGAACTGTATCAGTTGGTCTTGGACCTACAACAGACATGGCCTGAACTGTATCAGTTGGTTCTGAACCTACAACAGACATGGCCAGAACTGTATCAGTTGGTTCTGAACCTACAACAGACATTGCCAGAACTGTATCAGTTGGTTCTGAACCTACAACAGACATTGCCAGAACTGTATCAGTTGGTTCTGAACCTACAACAGACATTGCCAGAACTGTATCAGTTGGTCTGGACCTACAACAGACATGGCCAGAACTGTATCAGTTGGTTCTGAACCTACAACAGACATTGCCAGAACTGTATCAGTTGGTTCTGAACCTACAACAGACATTGCCAGAACTGTATCAGTTGGTACTGGACCTACAACAGACATTGCCAGAACTGTATCAGTTGGTTCTGAACCTACAACAGACATTGCCAGAACTGTATCAGTTGGTCCTGAACCTACAACAGACATTGCCAGAACTGTATCAGTTGGTCCTGGACCTACAACAGACATGGCCAGAACTGTATCAGTTGGTCTTGGACCTACAACAGACATTGCCAGAACTGTATCAGTTGGTACTGGACCTACAACAGACATGGCCAGAACTGTATCAGTTGGTACTGGACCTAAAACAGACATTGCCAGAACTGTATCAGTTGGTCATGGACCTACAACAGACATGGCCTGAACTGTATCAGTTGGTCACAGACCTACAACACACACTGCAAGAACTGTATCAGTTGGTCTTGGACCTACAACAGACATGGCCAGACATGTATCAATTGGTCCTGGACTTACAACAGACATGGCCAGAACTGTATCAGTTGATATTGGACCTACAACAGATATGGCCAGACATGTATCAATTGGTCCAGGACTTACAACAGACTGTATCACTTGAACAGTACTTTTTTCACTGAATTTTGGTTCAGCTGAACCAAAAGTTATTTACTAGTTTGACCAATGCTGTCATCAAAACTAAATAACATATTAATAGTTTTTTTGCACAAAAGAGCCAGCATGTCATAGTTAATATTAGATAGCTACATGTCATTGTGGAGGTTGCTTAACAATGACAGGTTATATGGTACAATGTATACAAGTCTTAACAATGACAGGTTACATGATACAATGTATACAAGTCTTAACAATGACAGGTTACCTGATACAATGCATACAAGTCATACCAATGACAGGTTACATGATACAATGTATACCAGTTATAACAATGAAATGTATACAAGTCTTAACAATGACATGTATATAAGTCTTAAGGCAAGACACGGCAGTGTGAAATGTGTCAAAAATAATTTGATGATAAATTTTGTTTCGTTCACATATTGATAGATTGAAATATCTACTTCACAATAAAGATCGTTTTTTAACAGTTACTCAACGCTAAGTCGTTGTATTATCACTAATTTAGAAGGCCCATCAAATGTGATATGCCAATAAATATTAGAACACGCTAAAAGTAGTCCATGTATACACCCTGACAATAAGCACATTTTTTCAAGGTATGCCATTTTGTTTGATATGAGAAGAACCGCTTTCTTCTTGGCTATCTGTTGGTTATTTCAGTAACACCCCCTCTTTTCAGCAAAGTTGAATTTTTCCGCCTTGAAAACGGGTCCCAATTCCCGACGACCTCCTTATTTGGCATTGAATGTAAACAAATTAGCACCGGAACTTGCCAAAAGTGAGCTCAGGGGTCATTCAGCCTCTATTTGGAGCTTTACAAAGTGTTTGTTTGCAAAACAAGGCAGATTAATCCCAACATCAATCTCACAATGCTATGCGCTGCCTATTTTCCTGTTTACACTTTTAAAGTTGTTGCTAAAGAGAAATGTTTTGATAGCTGATAAACGAAAGATATCATAGTCAGATACACTGTTTAATCAAGATGCTGCAGAATAGAGCGAACGTATTACTCAAGCGTCTTAGCTAGTGTAATGCTGAACGTCATTGGTCGAGCCAAAATGTGGACTTAGCAGCCATAATCATTGGTGGAAGTGACCTGTCTACTTTTACGATTGGTACTGATGGCTAACACCAGGTGTGATAGCACAGCTACCGATAGTAGCAACATTTTGTCGTCGTACAGTCACTTCTTCACGGACAATTTAACTATTAATGCTGTGAAATCTTACGGCCAAGCTGGTTCAAATGAACTGATCAGTGTCTAGATTGTGACACTGTCATTGTCATTGATCTCATAAACCATGTTTCTATACCATGTTTCATGCAAACATGTTTAATTCTATGGAATGTTTCATCAATCATTATGGTAGTGCAAGTTTTTATGTTGGCTACAAGTACTTGCATTGTGGATGTTGGAGGGGGGTAAACTATGATATAATTGTGTCACTGTTAATGAAATATTATTCTAAAAACATTCAGATATTATACATAGGTGCTAAGACTATCACAATGTTGCTAATTTGCAACATTTAGTATGTGAAAAAAATTAAGATAAATCAATACAGTTGCCACTTTTATTGAAATTACTCTTAAAAACATTAAGATATTGTACATAGATGCCAAGGCTATCATGATGTTGCTGATTTGCAACATTTTGTATGTGAAAAACATTAAATTAACTTAGTTCAAACTTTGAACATCGTTTTCTCAGTTGTCACTTTTTTGGAAAAAAAAATGAATAGAACTCCAAAACTGACCATCCAATCAATACCAAATTTTCACACAGCAATATCGAGATAAATATCTCAATTCAGGTTCATTGAAATAATGATCAGTCATTTGGATACTATCCGAAAGGACAGGGTTTAACTTGTCACGTGGTCACATGACGTCTTTGGACTAAAACCATTTCGCGTACTCCGGACTGTTTCTCGTGTTGCGGACCGCAACAAACATAGCAAAGTAGATTCTCGCCTCACATTATATAAATACTATTTTTTCAAGTGTAAAAATATTCATATTTACACAAACATATTTATTAAAAAATCCGTACAACATACACAAATGGCCATGCACAAAAAGTTAGATTGGTGCATTATCTACCTAATAACATTTGAATTGGAGCAATTGGTCTAGGGGTTTCAGTTTCATAAGTCATAACAATGAGAGGTTACATGATACAATTTATACAAACAACATGCAACAAATCTGGAGGAAAACAAATTTGATTATTTTACAATTTTTGGTTTTAATTCACTTCCAATCATTTCTACATAGAAATAACAATTGAAAGAAACCTTTGTTTCAACACTGACAACATGAGCCTTTTTGACTGTAGACTGGGAGGTTATCTACCTACCTGGGAGAAGCTGGAGCGCAGCACACTGGTGATCACTCGCTGACAGTGGTGTTTGTACATCATCAACAACACGGCCACCTGCAGGCAAACACACGAAGAACGAGTCCGGTTTAGAACTTTGTTCTACAGTTTAAACTCTAGCTTAGATCCCATCATGACTGCAGTTGTGCTCCCTAAATTATCTCTCTCCCATTATGACATGTAGTTGTACTCCCTAAATTATCTCTCTCCCATTATGACATGTAGTTGTACTCCCTAAATTATCTCTCTCCCATTATGACATGTAGTTGTACTCCCTAAATTATCTCTCTCCCATTATGACCGTAGTTGTGTTCCCTAAATTATCTCTCTCCCATTTTGATCATAGATGTGCTCCCTAAACTGTGTCTCTCCCATTTTGATATTCTAACATGTCTTAGGACTCTCACATTTACACTTCAGTTGCACTAAATGTAAGTATGCCACTTTTTTCTTGTCCCTGTTTTGATATTACAACTTAGTTCTGTCCCTTAAACTTGTAATTTGCTAAACATTGTTTCACTAGATCTAACCTTATCTTGGATGTCAGACGAGACACAAATTCGCCCAATAGTTGGGAAGTCAGGCAGCATGATTTCTGCTGGGCTGTTGGTGCCACTACCCTGTAGCCAACTTCTGGCAGACGTTGAGCTGCCAAGTCCTGATGATTGGGACATAGGTGGGCCTCCCTGGAAGATAAACACATTGTATACATAGACGGGTCTCCCTGGAAGACAAACACATTGTACACATAGACAGGTCTCCCTGGAAGACAAACACACGGTAGACAGAGACGGGTCTCCCTGGAAGACAAACACATTGTACACATAGACAGGTCTACCTGGAAGACAAACACACGGTAGACAGAGACGGGTCTCCCTGGAAGACAAACACACTGTAGACAGAGACGGGTCTCCCTGGAAGACAAACACACTGTAGACAGAGACGGGTCTCCCTGGAAGACAAACATACTTTAGACAGAGACGGGTCTCCCTGGAAGACAAACACACTGTAGACAGAGACGGGTCTCCGTGGAAGACAAAAACACTGTAAACACATATGGGTCTCCACATTGTAGACATAGACGGGTCTCCGTGGAAGACAAACACACTGTAGACATAGATGGGTCTACCTGGAAGACAAACACACTGTAGACATAGATGGGTCTACCTGGAAGACAAACACATTGTAGACATAGATGGGTCTCCCTGGAAGACAAACACACTGTAGACATAGACAGGTTTCCCTGGAAGACAAACAAACTGTAGACATAGACAGGTCTCCATAGAAGACAAACACACTGTAGACATAGACAGGTCTCCCTAGAAGACAAACACACTGTAGACATAGACAGATCTCCATAGAAGACAAACACAATGTAGACATAGACAAGCCTCCCTGGAAGACAAACACACTGTAGAAACTTTTTACACATAATTTACATGGGCAGTTCAAGGAAGGATAAGGAATTAAATTCACTTTAAAAACATTTTCACTCATAGATCTTACTCCACGGTAGACCGTGTAAGATTCTTACACAGGGACTTAAATTGTTAGCATGTTTTGGTAAATAACCCTTGTAAATACCAGTGGGGCACCGCTGACACTCTAGATCATACTTACCAGTAGGGCACCACTGACACTCTTTAGATTGTACTTACCAGTATGGCATACATGTTAAGTCTCCTGCATTCGCCAGGAGACTCTTGGAAATCCACCAAATCTCCTGGAAAGGAGAACCAATCTCCTGGATTTTCAGTGAAACCAAAACAAATTTTTTTCTGTTATTTTCCAAACTCGGCATGGCCTAATTGGGTTTTATTTCCGGCTGACTCGTGTATATATTTCCGAGTCAACACCGATTCTCTGTCACAGTTTGGCAATGAATATCACACAGACACAGACGATCCTTGCTATTCCTTTGTGTCAGAGAAGGATCTTCTCAAGTCGGCCAAGGTACATGGGATTATGTGAACGTTCACCAGTAAATGTGTAGGCTTGTGTCTGTTGTGCCCGTTCTGTGAGATCGACATGGACGTTTGTGTGAGGGTTTTCATAAATTATAGGCCTGTGCCTGTCATGCTTGGTAAAGTCACCCTGCATGCTCTATGTGAGATCGACATAGGCATTATTCTTCTGTGCCATGCAGATGTCTAGAGCTCACGAGTTATTTGTGAATATATATATAATGTGCTTTTGTATCATATATGAACTGTTGGTGATTGGTGATAATAAAACATGGTTGTTACTGTCATGGAAAGTATTCTTTTGTAATATTTTGATCTCTTAGACCCTCTGATTTACATACAAGTCCATGATTTTCCGAGACTACCCGATTTATGTATAAATCCCCTTTTTCCGAGACCCTCCGATTTATGACACTCTAGATTTTAATTACCCATAGAGCAACGCTGACACTCTAGATTGTACTTACCCGTAGGGCACTGTGGATTCTTTAGATTGTACTTAACCGTAGGGCACCGTTGACACGCTTTAGATTATACTTACCAGTAGGACACTGCTGACACTCTTTAGATCTGAGGTTCCCAACCTTTTAAAGGCCATTCCCCACTTTTGTAAACAATATTCATGCTATTCCCCCAATACTCACTGCTATGACCTACATAAAATATAACAAACACGTAATAAATTGCAAAAAAACAATATCTTTTGAGTGTGACAATTATATTCTTCAAACAAAACATGCTATATTACAATAGTATGGAAGTCACAGCCACTACGAAAGTCACCAATGAGGCTCAGCGAGATACTTGTCCCTTTTTTTCGCTGCAAGTTCTGCTATTTGTGGGCCTGTGAATGACAGAGCGCACCTTAGATCACAGTCAACTTTGAGCCTGCTTCGAGCCTTTGGCTTTAATGCCAGCTGGCAAGGAAAGCCCGACTCAGCACACGAAGGGCAATTTGACTCATCCTTTACTGAAGAATGGTGCACAAATTCCCAAAACTCTTCCTGGAGCTCGACAGGGACATCGTCTACCTGGTGCTTGAATGGATCTCGTGTCAGAGCCATGCTAATTTAACGTTTGACTTCAGTGATTCTGTGAAAGGGCATCGCATTTCCATCTCGAATCCTCCTCTCCCAGACCTGTAGTTTTGTGATGAATGCTTTAATGCAGTCTGCATGAATGATGATGTTGTCATCACGACCGTGCAGTTTCCAGTTGAGCTCAGAGATTCAAAGATGCCTGCGAAGTATGCCAAGTGAGCCTGAAAGTTTGGCATGCTCATTTTTGAGAGCAGCTCCTCCTTTCTCTGATCCGCCAGGAAACCCGCACCTCATTTAACTCAGATAATCGTGCAAGCATGTTTCTCTTCGACAGCCAACAGACCTGAGTGTGGAATAGTAGAGCCTGATGTCGAGTGTCCATGTTCTCACACAGCTCCCGGAAGAGACGAGTGTTGAACCTTTGATGAAATTGACAATTTTGATCAAGACTTCCAAGTGAGAACGCAGGATTGCCGAAAGCATTTTGGAAGTGAGGGCTTCTCTGTGAATCATACAGTGTATTCCAGCCACTGTGGGATTCTTACGTTTGACAAGTGCCAAGAATCCTGACCAAGACCCAACATGGCCGCAGCACCATCTGTGCACACCCCAACTATTGTTGTGGTCAGTGGACAGCAAGTCACCTTTGATCTCTTGATCGTCAACATATCGAACAAAAACAATGAGCTGAAAGGGGTTCGCCACATCAGTCTAACTGAATGGGGAAGTGCGGTAATGACTTTGCAATCACCTGATCTTTTATGTTTTGAGCCATATCTTCTATCCGTGCTTTGACGGTATTGTTAGACAATGGCATTTTCTTCAAATTATTGACTGCATCTTCACTGAGGGCGAGTTTCGCGCAGTCAAGTATACACGGCTTGATTAGAGTTTCGTGCAGTCAAGCATACACGGCTTGATTAGAGTTTCGCGCAGTCAAGCATACACGGCTTGATTAGAGTTTCGCGCAGTCAAGCATACACGGCTTGATTAGAGTTTCGCGCAGTCAAGCATACACGGCTTGATTAGAGTTTCGCGCAGTCAAGCATACACGGCTTGATTAGAGTTTCGCGCAGTCAAGCATACACGGCTTGATTAGAGTTTCGCGCAGTCAAGCATACACGGCTTGATTAGAGTTTCGCGCAGTCAAGCATACACGGCTTGATTAGGGTTTCGCGCAGTCAAGCATACACGGCTTGATTAGGGTTTCGCGCAGTCAAGCATACACGGCTTGATTAGAGTTTCGCGCAGTCAAGCATACACGGCTTGATTAGAGTTTCGCGCAGTCAAGCATACACGGCTTGATTAGAGTTTCGCGCAGTCAAGCATACACGGCTTGATTAGGGTTTCGCGCAGTCAAGCATACACGGCTTGATTAGGGTTTCGCGCAGTCAAGCATACACGGCTTGATTAGAGTTTCGCGCAGTCAAGCATACACGGCTTGATTAGAGTTTCGTGCAGTCAAGCATAAACGGCTTGATTAGAGTTTCGCGCAGTCAAGCATACACGGCTTGATTAGAGTTTCGCGCAGTCAAGCATACACGGCTTGATTAGTTTTTCCAATTTTGTGGGCCTTTTTATTCTAGGCTACATGCAAAGCAACAGTATATGAAGCCTGTGTGGCCTTTGGAAACTTCCACTGCCATTCAATCTGTATCTCTTCAAAGCATTGGCTTTTATCCTGAAAAATTCAAGATTCTTTTGGGATGGCCATTAGTACAGTTTCTCAAGATGCTGCTTTAACTGAAACGGTTTCATGGAGTCGTTTTTTTGAGGAATTTGTGGCAAACTACACAATGCGGTAGATCAGTGCCATTTTTTATGTACGAGAATCTGTATTGAATGGAATTATCCTGGTAGGATCTTTTGGCATGGTGGACTAAGAAAGATATCGTTTCTGAACGTATTTTAAAACATTAAAAATACAGTATAAATAGGTACTTCAAACCAATTTGATATTCTTACTTAATGCCTAAAATTTTTGCTTTTGTTTCTGATTAATTTGGTACCAGAATCATTGTTAATGTAGCTTCTTTTGTAAGAAAGTTATGAATGTTTTAGTTTGCAATTTTCTGCAAAAAAGCGTGGATTTTCAAAAGAATTTTTACACAGTCGAATCATTAAAATTAAATAGAATACATTAAATTACTGAGCAAAATCAATGTAGTCAAATGAATTAATCATCTATCAAGCTCTATGGCTGATATTTTCATTTATACGATGTTATTTTTGACAAAATATGCAACACTGACATCCCTGGGCTTTGGAACAATCCATTTCATAAACATAGTGTCTTCTTGACGAAAAATCGACAGTAGAGCTTGAAAATGTTTTGATCACGTGATAAAATATTAAACTACTAAAATTATTAAATACACATTAAAAATTAGATTATGTTTGATAAATCTGATCCATAAACTATCAATTTTTTTATATATGGGTACCATTTTAACTCCCTACAATTGATTTGATGTCCAGCAAGGCGGGGTCAGTACTGACAGTTCATTCATCTCAGGTTCCTCAGTTCAAGCTATGTGTCATGTAGATCTCCAGTGCACTTGCACTAAATCGACCTGATAAGAATCAGAATCATTTATTTGATACATATGATCAATATTAAATACAGCAAATACATATAAATGAGTGCATGGTCAGGGACTCTTATTAAGGCATGATGTATGCCACTAACATAACAGCCACCAAGCTTATTCTTTCATCACAATTCATAACATTTTATAGTCAAACATTACTAATTTGTAACACTTGTCAGCACTTTGCAATAATTCGGGGCGACCTCAAATTCAATGTTATCATGTAACCACTTTACAATATCACATTTATTCACCTTTTCTGTCGTCGAACAAACACGTTTACTGTGTTTACCACAATGCCATGTTGCTTTCTTAAAAAACAATTATGGTGGGGGTCGGTCACAGAGGGTGACCTAGTGGCGGAGTGACCCCCACCGATACCATGTGAATTGTATATAAGTCAGTAGTGGTACAGATAGTACTGGTAGTGGGTAGCTTATAGGCATGATTTACTAATTATGTGTAAACACCTTTTGGGGGCCGGCATGCTTGCTGAGATTATTGGATGTATCTTATTTTGATGGTGTATGCTTGCCTAATTTCATGCTCCTTAATTAATAAATCTAAATGTCATTCTTTGGCCTATTTCAATCTACGCTGGACTTGTGTTGTTATTTTGCATAAATGAATTTATGTGACAGCGGTGCATAAAGGATTTTATGCGAGATGACAAGGCAATGAAGGCAATTTGAGGTTAGACCTTTTATGGTAGAGAGAGTATTGGCCTAATTACTCGCTCACGCGTATGGATACACCAACCACGTGACCTAGAGCCAGCCTCTCTCGATTTCCAAGTTAGTTTGTGTCGTTGTGAGACCTTTGCGCTGCAAATATTTCCGAATTTCTATTGTTACTGATTATTCGTTATCGCTGAATTTGTTGATTTTATTGCAAGATCAGTTTTGTTGTTTGGTTTATTCCGATTCGTTTGAAAAATCCCATCCTCCCTCCCTAATATTGTGTTAACAGTTGTTACCCAGTTGTTATCTAATAAATCAAGTGGTGCATTATGTAGGGATACACTGTGAAACTCTGAAGACAGAGAGGTAGTTCACAAAGTTTTTGATTTTTTTGACGCTTTTTCCTGTTATAGTTTGGTACACGAGGTTTTGCATTAACGCTTTTCCCTCCACTAAGTTTTCAGTAGTGTACACAGGGTTTTTTGGCTGTTTGGCCCTACTTCTCTGTCTGATGTGTTAGTAGTTATTGGTTGACTAATGTCTAGATATGTAACACCTTTATACATTGTGCGTTGTGTTTCAATAATGTTCATTATGAATTGTTCAAGAATGTTGGGTGGTTAGCCCACTTTTTTCATTTACCATGTTTGGCTGCGGGATCGAGTACCCCAGCCTTTCTGTTTGTACATATATGTGTATGGTTAATTCACGGCGGAGTGACCCCCACCGATACCATGTGAATTGTATATAAATCAGTAGTGGTACAGACAGTACTGGTAGTGAGTAGCTTATAGGCATGATTTACTAATTATGTGTAAACACCTTTTAGGGGCCAGCATGCTTGCTGAGATTATTGGATGTATCTTATTTTGATGGTGTATGCTTGCCTAATTTCCTGCTCCTTAATTAATAAATTTAAATGTCATTCTTTGGCCTATTTCAATCTACGCTGGACTTGTGTTGTTATTTTGCATAAAAAACAATATGAAATAATGTCCCTTAAAAATCTCGGTTCTGCGCGGCTTCAACAGTCGTTATTCAGCACTAGTTAGGCGCATTTCACAAACAGCAAATTATAAAACTGTGAATGTATTTAGAGAAAAAATTAAATGATGGAATTTATTTACTGTTACATATAATACGTGTATGAAACTACAACCAGCAGCATAATAAACACTAAAGTTATCTAAACAACAATGAAAAGAGTGTGAAAGCTGAATGTGTGCACTATTTAATTTTTTTGGCGTTTGGCCTTCATTCCTACCCGTGAAATCTCAGCACCGCTGACACTCTTTAGATTGTACTTACCAGTAGGGCACCGCTAACTCTAGATTGTACCTACCAGTAGGGCACCACTGACACTCTAGATTGTACCTACCAGCAGGGCACACTGACACTCTTTAGATTGTTCTTACCCGTAGGGCACCATCCTTCACATTTTAATTACTTGTAGGGCACTGCTGACACTCTTTAGATTGTACTTACCCGTAGGGCACCATCCTTCACATTTTAATTACTTGTAGGGCACTGCTGACACTCTTTAGATTGTACTTACCAGTAGGGTACTACTGACACTCTTTAGATTGTACTTACCAGTAGGGTACTACTGACACTCTTTAGATTGTACTTACCAGTAGCGTACTACTGACACTCTTTAGATTGTACTTACCAGCATGGCACCGCTGACACTCTTTAGATTGTACTTACCAGTAGGGTACTTCTGACACTCTTTAGATTGTACTTACCAGCATGGCACTGCTGACACTCTTTAGATTGTACTTACCAGTAGGGCACTGCTGACACTCTTTAGATTGTACTTACCAGTAGGGTACTACTGACACTCTTTAGATTGTACTTACCAGCATGGCACCGCTGACACTCTAGATTGTACTTAATGTTAGGGCACCGCTGATGCTTTCTAGATTGTACTTATCAGTGGGGAACCACTGACATTCTTTAGATTGTACTTACCATTAGGGCACCATTGACACTCTAGGTTGTACTGACCATTAGGGCACGTTGACACTCTCCAGATTGTACTTACCAGCTAGGCACCACTGACAGTCTTTACATTCTACTTACTAGTAGGGCACCGCTGACACTCTTTAGATTGTACTTACCCGTAGGGTACCACCAGTAGGGCACTGCTGACACGCTTTACATTGTACTTACCAGTAGGGAACCAGTTACTCTTTAGACAGTACTTACCAGTAGGGTACCGCTGACATTCTTGCAACTGACACTACTGCACAGACTGTAACAGGCAGACAGGCACTTCTTCACTACTAGTTAACTTTCAAATAATATATAATTAATACTTAACTGAACTATTAAACTGAATGCACTTAATTTTTTTATCTCAATGAAGGTATGCAAAATGTTACTGTAAGGAATGAGGGAAATAATATTTAAGTACAATAAAGGCACATTCACTCGCACACCAAACAAAAGAATATCCAAGATATTGTCTCAATCATATGCATTACGAGTCAAATTTTTTTTAATCAATGTCTTTCTACAAGGAAAGGAAATCAGTTCTTAATAGTTAGATAATCAAATTGAAGAATAATAACAAAGAAAGACACATTCCATTCAAGATTTTGGTGTGAAGACTTGCCGAGTGATTGCATGTTGGGCGAAGACATGCTGAGTGATGGCATGTTGGGCGAAGACATGCCGAGTGATGGCATGTTGGGCAAAGACATGCTGAGTGATGGCATGTTGGGCGAAGACATGCCGAGTGATGGCATGCTGTGTGATGGCTTGCTGGTTGAAGACATTCTGAGTGATGGCATGCTGTGTGATGGCTTGCTGGTTGAAGGTATGCTGAGTGATGGCATGCTGTGTGATGGCTTGCTGGTTGAAGGCATGCTGGGTGAAGGCGTGCTAGGTATGCTGGGTGAAGGCACACTGGGTGATGGCATGCTGGGTGAAGGCATGCTGAGTAATGGCATATTGAGTGAAGGCATGCTGGGTGATGGCATGTTGGGTGAAGGCATGCTGGGTGATGGCATGTTGGGTGAAGGCATGCTTCACAGTGATTAAAGTGTTGGTGGTTGAAGGTGAAATGCAGACCACAGTGTTCAACCAAATCCACCAGCCAAGCTGAGGGTATCACGACAGAAAATTAGTGACACCTGTTGAGTAAGATGAACACTACACATACCCACTGATGCGCTGAGAGTGTTGCATGACATCCTTGTAAGATGAGCAGTTGCGGATACCCATCCCATAGTAGTGGTACCTGTAGACGGGGGGCAGCACGGGCAGATCAAAGATTATGTAAGGTACCAAAGGAATTAATTAACAAATAAAGTCTGCTTCTTCCACCCCAAATTTCCTTGTTACCCACTCTGCATGTGTTCCATATATAAGTACCCTGCTACTCACTTAGGAGGTGTTCTATACACAAGTACCTTGCTACTCACATAGACTGTGCTCCATACACGAGTATCCTGCTACTCACTTAGACTGTGTTCCATGCACAAATACCCTGCTACTTACTTAGGCTGTGTTCCATACATAAGTACCCTGCTATTCACTCAGACTGTGTTCCACACACAAATACCGTGCTATTCACTTAGACCGTGTTCCATACGCAAATACCCTGCTACTGACATAGACTGTGTCCCAAACATAAGTACCCTGCTATTCACTTAGACTGTGTTCCATACCCAAGTACTCTACTACTCACTTAGACTGCCCGCGTGTTCCGAGACGACGTGTTTTGACATCAGGAAATATTGACCTAATGACCTTGCCGAGACTGGCCTGATTCATCGGTTCGATGTTCGCTTGCTGGCAGAAGTCGAGATAGTGACTGTAGAGGGCACCACGTGGCAGACTGATGCTGTCCTGCTCCTCATAGTTCTGTTGTAACCTAGCAATAGTTGGTCCCTTAGAAAGTGAAATCATAGCTCATTTATATCAGTACAAATAATTAATTATAGTCACTGGCAGTTTTCACCTCATGCTAGATTTTGCCTCATTTTGTGAACTCGTTGGGTCTCCCATAAATCCGAAATAAAATCATATATCGGTCATTGGGAGTTTAAACATTTGACAAAGTTAACTTTTTTGAAGAAAAATTATGCATAAATAAGTTTTTCAGATATATTTTCGTATATCTAGCTTGGCATTAATCACCAGGTGGCCTTACTGGCATGACCCATCAGTGCATTTTGTAAATATGCCATGTTTCACTTCATCGGATAAAAATGCATGCAACTGTTCGTAATAATCACTACAGGAGAGTAATCAAACCGCCTTGTAATTTTTATACATTTAATGCGTTGCATATTTAACGTACAGTGAGGCCTTTTTGATATTAAACCAACTTTACTAACAACTTGTTTGTACTCGACAGATGAAATAACTGGTAGTTATTTCCATTATTGATCACATGCACAAAAGTGTCTTCAGATGTTTCTGAAAACAGCACATTATATTACATAGGGCAAAAACCACACCAACCAGTATACAAATAACGTCATTTTGTCAAAGCACTGTATTTCGATAGATTTTTGGAAGTGTTATAATTGTCACTGCACCTATGTGATGATGTGTAACAGACCATTGGCCAGAGGTCAACACACCTAGACAAGCGATCAATGCACTACAGGCCAGTAGCCAACACACCCCAGGCTAGTGGTCAGTGCACACCAGGCCTGCGGTCAAAGCACATCAGACTGGCAGTCAACACACCCCAGGCTGTCAGTTAACACACCCCAAGCTGGCGGTCAACACACCTGGCTGATTTGCCTAGCACCTGATATATGGGAAGGATATTGTCTCTTGGATGAGACAAAAAGCTGTTTGTCCCTTCTATCTGGTGTCTATGTCAGGGGAAGCAAAAGATCTCACACAGGGGTAAATGTGTAACCTGCCATCTTTCTCTCTCTGGCTCTCTGTCTCTCTCCCTGCCTCGCTCTGCCTGCCTCGCTCTCCCTGCCTCGTTCTCTCCCTCTGTGTTTGTGTGCGTGTGTCTCTCTATCTCTCTCCCTCTCTGTCTCCCTATCTCCCTCCCTCACTCTCGCTCTCGGTGTGTGTGTTGTGTGTGTGTGTCTCCCTCCCTCTTCCTCTCCTTCTCCCACTGTTCCTATGTCCCTCTGTCTCTGCCTCCCTCTCCAATGAATGTGTGATGAACCGTACCAGTCAATGGCGGCTGATGCGTTGAGTTTGGCCAGTGCTGGGACATAGACCGATGTCTGGCTGTCGCTGCAGATGTCCGACATGGCGGCCATGTTGGCTGCGGCCTCCTCCATGCACTGGTACTCGGCCACAATGGAGCAGGTCACATGGTATGCATTGTCCAACTCACTCTTCACTGGATCTGTTCACAAACTTGACGAGATGACAGCTGAACTATGGGGGTGATAGCTGTTCTATGGAGATGACAGCTGCTCTAAGGGGATGACAGCTGTTCTATAGAGATGACAGCTGTTCTAAGGTGATGACAGCTGTGCTATGGAGATGACAGCTGCTCTATAGGGATGACACCTGCTCTAAGGGGATGACAGCTGTTCTATGGAGATGACAGCTGCTCTGTGGGGATGACAACTGCTCTATCATATGGTGATGACAGCTGTAGTGCTAGTTTGATACACTCATAAAAAGTGAATATACATACCGGTATAGAAGTTCAACAGAAATATTTAATTAGTAAATTCAACAGCATTGAGCCACCTAAATGTAAAGGTGCCTTAGCATCAGTCTTTATTCTAAATACAAATGTGTATATTTTGGAGAAATTTCTACACAGTACATTTATTAAATAACATAATAATAAAGAATGTCCCTATAAAAAGTAAAAACATTTTGACGATTGGAAAGTAAATAAGAAACACCAATGCTTAGTTCCCTTATTATATTCAAATGGAAACATCTCAGTGGAACTTATGAACCTATGAAATGTTGCAATAATTTTGTTTTAATTTTCAGTAACCGCAGAAAACATTTATCCAACAAGAGTCCACTAAAGTTAATCACTGTAATAACATGAACAATCATCACCTGAATGACAACGTGACATGAACATAACATGACAATGACATAATGTGACATGAACAGGTGAACATACTGTGGCATGAACACTTGGACACAATGATATAGAAACAACATGACATGGACACAATGTGACATGAACACAATGTGACATGGAAACAGAGTGATGTAGACACATTGTGAAGTGGACACAATCTGACGTGGACACAGTTTGACGTAGACACAATGTGACATGGACACAGTGTGACATGGACACAATGTGACATGGATACGATGCGGTGTAGACACAATGTGACGTAGACACAATGTGACATGGACACAATGTGACATGGACACAGTGTGACATAGACACAATGTGACATGGATACAATGTGACATAGACACAATGTGACATGGAGACAGTTTGACATAGACACAATGTGACATGGACACAGTGTGATGTACATGGCTACCGAATGAGTCGTGTTGCAGCTCCTGCTGTAGAGTGCTCAGCAGCACATTGTGGCCAGACCAGACGAGTTTCTTTTGCAGAGTAGCACTCAAAGGTATTACCTGCGGCTGTCCCACGCGGTACGTCAACTCTAGTGACATAACTCTGTAGGGATGGCACCAAAATGTTAAATACATTTTAAATACACTGGTTAACAGGAATCACCCCGTGAGCCTGCCTGTATATTCTCTACACTGGTTCACAGAGATCACCTTGTGAGCCTGTATATTCTCTACACCAGTTCACAGGGATCACAATGTTTATAGTTAGTAATAATTAAGAAAATTAATTATATCAACATGTTTAAAATATAACTTCCAAGATATAATCTAGTCAATACCAACAACCTAGAATGCTGCTTCCTCAATGTGGTGGCCGCAGATATCACAAGATATCGAGAAATTGGCCTAAAGCTGTACCAAATGCAAGAAATACCACAAGCAGGCCTTTAGCCAGGGATCTTACATATGCCATACAATGTTTTTTTTTTAAATAACAGGATTTGTGTGGGACTATTAATGGTTTTTATTTTTCTAATAACGGGGTATAAAACGGTGAATGTATTGTCATAAAAGCCCGGGGCTTTCTGGATAGCTCAAAAACATTCGAACAAGTGGAGTGATATTCCAGTCAATTAATGAGAATTACATTTGTTAGGGCGTGTCAATTAATTTTCTGCGCACCTAATGCCACATTTACATGCCCTTCAGGTGCACTCATGCGATTTGGTTGCGCCACTTTTTAAAATATTGCAATAACTGTGTCAATGATGCAAAGGCGGATCCTAGATTGAACCCTGCCGCAGCACAACTGAACATGGATCGGAAGTTGAAAAACTGAGTGTCAATTCACCCAGATGAGTTGAATCCTAATTTCCTGGACTTCAATCTCATTCATAAACAGGAGAAACAGTATTGGGAAATTATGACTGAGAACTACAATTGTTGACACAGAATCATAGATGGGAAATTCTAATCATTCACAGACTGAGTGTGGGTTCCCGACCTGAAGACGCAAGACGAAGTGGTTCGCAATCTTCAATCTGTGCTCAGAGAGACACCAAAAAGTCTTGTTCAACATAACCAATGAATGACCCATAGGTTGGACTTATCAGATCTTGACCAACCCACAACAACCAACGAGCAACTTAGAAGGAATGCTTGGAGTAGATGATTCTGAACATAATCCTGTGATCGAACGTTACCAAGAGCAGTCAGTGCCAGTACTAAATCCAGTTGTGTCTAGGAAGTCTGGTAGAACAACCAGGAAAAAAACAAGATACATAGAAGAGTGTTATTAATAAATTATCAAAGTTAGAACATTTGATTCTTATTTACAAGAATATTTCATATTCTTTACTAAAAACGTACTTACTTAATCCTCTTCATGCAGAAGGATCTTGGATCCCAGCTAGGTATGTGACCTCCTGCACCTCTTCAATGTTTTCTCCTTGTAGTTATATTGGTTCATTTGTCTTGCTATTCATCCTCATGTGCTTGGTCTTTGGCTTTGAGTCCAATCTTTTGTGCCGTATTGGAAAGCTCTTCTGTTTTTGACTGCATGTCCGAGAGGCGGTGGGATGTTAGGCAGATGTCATCTGCAAAGTCCAGATCCTTTAGCTGAGTTGTCAGCGTCCATCCTGCCTGCACTTTCTACTTTTCACACGATCCAGTCCATGCTCAGCATAAACAGAAAGCTTCAAGCCTGTTTTTATTTCAAATGTATCTGTCAGACTGTTGCTGCATATCACTTGTGCTGAAAAATCTGTGCACAGCATTTTGATGATGTTGACAAGCTTGGCAGGAATTCCGTAGTGTCTCATGCTGCTCCATAAGGACTCCCTATGAAAGCTGTCGAAAGCCTTTTCAAAGTCTATGAAATTAGCATAGTATGGCGTATTCCACTTTTTGCTCTGCTCTCTCTAGTATCTGCCTCAGAGTATATGTGGTCACTGCAGGATTTCCCTTTCCTGAAACCTGCCTACTCTTCCCTAATGTGCTGTTCCAGTGCTTTGGTCAGTCTTTCTTTAATAATTTTTTTAAAGACTTTGCTTGTGAGTGATAGAAGGGTGATACCTCTCCAGTTGTTGCAGTTGGTAAATGGTTTTTGGTAATTTTACTATCAGCCCCATTTTCCAGTGCTCTGGTATGCTTTCCGTTTCCCAGATGTCACTGAAAATATGTGTCAGAAGTCTGTATGTTCAACCTTTAGCATCTCAGCTCTCACTCCATCAGAGCATGGGGCATTTCGATTCTTCATCATCTTTATGGCCATTTTCACCACTTCAAGTGTTGGTTGGTCTGTGTTCACATCCACGTCTTCCTCAGCTTCTGGTATCTGAGCTGTTTCTGTTGGCTCCGGCCTGTTATAAGATGGTCTGGAAGTGTTCTTTCCAGCACTCCAATTTCCCTGTTTCACTTGAAACAAGGTTTCCGTTTGTATCCTTGACTGGTACATCAGTGTTTTTCAATCCACCGCTGAGTGTTTTTGTGACCCTATAGAGAGTCTTAAGGTCCTGTTTTCTAGCTGCTTCTTCAGCCTCCTTTGTAAGTCCCTCCATGAAAGATTTCTTGTCTGCTTTAGCCATCCTCTTAACCTCTCTGTTCAGCTCAGCATATCTGCTTTTCAGTCTATCTTTCAGCCTTTGTGATCTGGTTGCATTAATTTTTGTTTGGTCTCTTTCCTTTCTGAAATCTTTATCCAAGTGTCTTGCTTCATCCATTCCTTCATTTTCTTTGTCTTGTAATCCCAGGACTTTCACTCCTGCTTCACGAATTGCTTGATTGAAGTTGGCTATGTTAATTTCTTGCTCTTCCTCCAATGCGCTAGATCGATTTCTCAGCTCAAGTCAGAATGCAGTCTTGATCTTGTCGTTCTTCAGTCTCTTGGAGTCAAGCTGTCTTTTCCTCTCCTGTCCTTGTTTGGTCTTCCGCAGATTTAGGGTTACTGTTCCTGTGACTAGGTTGTGATAACTGGCCACATCTGCCCCTCTTCTTGTCCTTACACACTGCAGTGAACTTCTCCATTTATTGTTCACAAGAACATGGTATATCTGGCTGGTAGTGGCCCCATCAGTGAAGTCCAAGTTTTCTTTTGGATTTCTTTATGATGAAAAATGGTCCCCCCGATGACTAGTTTGTTTTCTTCACAGAGTTCGCAGAGGCGCTGTCCATTGCGGGAGGGCAATTACAACTGTGCCTGAGTTGTCATTGCCCTCCCACCTATCACCAACAGCATGTTGCCCTCTCTGCCTGAGTTGCCATTGCCCTCCCACCTATCACCAACAGCATGTCATGAGCCAGTACCCTGTGTATCGCCTCCTTGTCCTCTTTTTCTGCATCTTCAATAGGGGCATAACATGATATGATAATGAGCTTGTTGTATCTTGAGTTAAATCTAGTAGTTATAAGTCTTGCTCCCAAGGGTTTTTATTTGATAAGTGTTTTTTCCAGTTTGCCCTGGTATATTATGGCTACTCCTGTGCACTGATTGTCGGTTCTCCCTGAGTAAAGTATGGTGTGGCCTGATGCAAGCTGTCCTTTCCCTGTTCCTGTCCACCTTGATTCACTGATTCCAAGAATGTCTAAGTTGTAGTTGCGGAACTCCCTCACCGCCTGAGCCAGCCTGTCGGTTTGGTACAAGGTACGTATGTTCCAGCAGGCGACTCTCTTCTTCTTCGGTTTCAGGAAATCCACCATCGGTCTATCAGCTTCCATTTGGGTTTGGCTGGCATCCTCCATCATTCCAGTTTCCTGGCTTGCTTCATTCATGTTACCATGATTGGTTTGATCTCTGGTATTATTGGTTTCTGTAAGTTTTTTTTTTACAGGATGGGGTAGTTAGCCCCATGCCCAACCCTCCTCCTTTACCCGGGCTTGGGACCAGCAAGATACCCCAAAAGAAGCAATCCAGGCAGGGTTCTTTATTAAAAAAGAGAGATGTTATTGTGTAATCACTATGATTATGAATAATAACTGGTTCCCGGTTGTTTGCATGCTTTTGGAGGATGCACTTGCACAAGGGAGTGTGCGGGTTGAGAACAATAAAGATGGAAGGTAAACACGTGGTTCACATTACATGATGCCAAAAGCTTCGTTTATCGTACATACAACACGTTTGTCACACAAACAACACGTTTGTTGTACACACAACACGTTTGTCATGCGCACAACTGAACACGTTTGTCGTACACACAACACGTTTGTCATACACATAACACATGTTGTGAGTAAAAACACATTTAATGGCCTTTTTCGATGCTTGAATTTGCATATTTATCTTGTGTTGAGTGCCATCTTGCGAATAAAAGGGGCTAGATGGCATTCAGTACAAGTTAAAATTAAACCAAAGGTATTTTTGGGGCCTTTGCACCTATAAGAATACTTGAAAACTAACCATTTGCTAGTATAATCAAGAATATCACGCAAGTGGTTTTTTGCATGGGCAGCACCACAATTGTTCAGAATCCTATGTCAAGAGTGCTGACTAGGTTTCCCACAACTCCAACTTTAAACGCCTGATCGTAGACATAGACGATTTTAGTCACATACTTGCCAATAAGTTTGGACATGCTGTTTGCATCTAAAATCAACTTAGTTCGCAAGATGGTCCATTCATTCATTGTTTACTAACCGCCTCAAATTCCGATTTGACAGTTCTCTTGGTCGAGTCGAGTGTTTGCATTGTGTGACGAAGCCTTTGGCTGAGGTACATGCTGGAAGATTGTAGGTACTGCTTCAGGCTTTAATGCCCTCCGTAGCGGATGTTTTGAGGGAGCTTGACCCATTTGTTGATGAAAATATATTAGTTTCAAAACACGACTCTTCAAAATGGGCCAAACAAAGTCTAACATACTGCGTAGCCTGCCTGCAATTGTGAATCCATTGCTTCACTACTGTCTGTTTTTCTAGAGGAAATTTTAAAAAGACAACTCGCTGAATGTTGTTTGCATCCGAATGCTGCACAGTACAGCATTGTAAGAATTTTTACTGCGTGTAAATCCAATTTAAAAGCAAATAAAAATGTAACCGCACACCTCAACCATGTTAAAATTACACGTGATAAGCACAGCCTACATCGCAGCCACGTCGGAGGTTAAGGAGCTGCTTATTGCTGATTGATCAAAATTGCAAATACTGATGAATATGTCAGCCTCCACAAAAAATGACATTACACCAGAATTTCGCACTTTTAGAACAGATTCCCAGTTAACCACTTGGGTAATATTCTTGATTATAGTTGCAAATGGTAGTTTTTAGGCACTCTTATAGTTATAGGTACAAAGGCCCAAAACAATGCCTTTTGTTTCACTTTAAATATGCAATTTTTTTTTTATTATTGTTAATAATGGAAAAATTTAGGTGTGCTGAGATTCTAGAAAAGCATAGTCACCAGTTGCAGGTATGTCACTAGTCAGGTGTAAAATCATATATCGGTCACTGGGAGAAAGTTTTTGAAATACATTTCATAATAATCACCACAGTAAAGTAACAGCCCCGTGATTTGTATACATTTAATGCGTTGCGTATTACCACACAGATACAGTGAGGCTTTTCAAAAACGCTCTTATTTTTAAAGCAATTTCTGGCGCTATCCTCGCTTTGAGAAAAACGTACTTCTATAGACGTAGTTCAATATTGTTGGTCATTCACTCAAAACAACTTTTTTAACAATTTGTCTGCACTTGATAGATGAAATAACCTAGTTTTTTTAAAATTGATCCCATGCACAAAAGTTTCTTCAGATGTTTGCAAAAATGGCACATTCTATTATGTAAGGCAAAAGCTATACCGCCAGTAGGGCCTATAATAACCTCGGCTCGCACAGGCTCGAGTGATTGAATCATGATGCAACACTGGCACACTGCTAACAGTATTTCAATGATTGCCTCAACCCTCGAGTAAAGGTTCTTAAACTAGACATATGGTCACCGGTGTAGTTATTGTCTCGTGCCAGATTATGCCTCATTTCACATTACATTAGATACATCATTGATCCGACATAAAAACATATTATATATCGGTCAAGGCACAGGTACAGCCACAGGAAGTATAACCATCTAATCTGACAGTTAACTTTTTCAAAGAAAAATGATGCATAAACAGGTTTTTGAGACATATTTTCGTACATCTAGTTCCACATTAATAGGTGCATTTTGCAAATACGCCATACATTTCACTTTAACGGACGAAAAAGTCCGCAACTGTTCGTACTAATGATTACAGGAAAGTAATCGAACGGCGTTGTATCAAACATTTAATACGTTGCATATTACCGTTCAGTGTATTCAGTGAGGCTTTTTCGAAGACGCTCGTTCTTTTAAGGCAAATTCCGGCGCTAGCCTCGTTTTGAGAGCCACATTTCCGTACTTCGATATTGGTATAACAACTTCTTCACACTCCATAGATGAAATAACTGGAACTTATCGATCCCATGCGCAAGTGTCTTCAGCGTTTTGTGAAAACGGCATATTTATATTACATATGCCATGATAAGGACAAAAAACACCCTGACCAGTATACACGTTTACCTGCCGGGTAACTTGAAATACTGAGTTAACGAAATGCTATAAATACTTACACTCAATAAAGCCGTATTACTATCAGTGAATGTTGTTCGGTCAACAAATATATTTTCAAAAATGCATAATCGCTACGCGACGACCCATCGCATGCATTGACGTAGTGTCGCGCGAAGTACGCTGGCGCCAACTAGTGCCTGCACATGCTAACATAACTTAGCAAACTCCTCACCAGTGGCGCCACTCACCATTTTATTATATATATATATATATATATATATATATATATATATATATATATATATATATATATATATATATATATATATATATATATATATATATATATATATATATGCTGAGTGGCGCCACTCGTGGGGAGTAATCTGTGAGCGAATTCTAAGGCACATCTCCTTATTTACTCCCGCGTATTAATCAGATATAATATGTCTTGCTCATCTTGAAGTCAATAATGCTTCAGAAACAATTATGCTTTATTTCTCTTCACGGCACATACATTGAGCTCCTGCTCTGGCGTCTGCACAGACAGTGATTACGCCCACTAAAAGCGCACAGTGTATGGGACATCGCTGAAACATTTAACTTATGACGTGTTATCAAAACAATCCCCTTATTAAAAAAATGCATTTTAAAAGTCAATGTCAATTAGAGATCAAGTCAGGTTCTGTAGCCAGTAGGTGGAGTCTGGCGTACTGGTGTCTCGCTAAGGCCTAAGCCTGACGACTGCTGGCGCTGCATGAGTTCAAGTTTCATGGGTTTTGGCCAGCTGCTTCTCAAGCTCTGGAACTTGGTATTCGGGCTGTTCGTCATCGGATTTATGCTGGAGTTCTTCGGTATCCCGGGTTTTCATGAGGTGTCCCCGGTTTTGTTGATATACACCGCCAAGCTCTGATTTGACAACGTACGAGCGTGGTGGTCTAGGTTGTGGAGTTTCAAGTACGATAGCAGGTTCCCATTGTGGTTTGTGTGATATTCAATAACGCTTTTGTTTGAAACTATGTTCCGTATTCTCAAATGCACAGTTTCGATCATGTAAACAGCAATCGCGTTGTCCAGCCAAACAGTCGTTCATACCACACCGCAACTGTCCATTTAAAATTTATAACAAGCTAACCGTGGCGCCACCGTGTGCATAACTGGAAGACCTTTACCAAATTACAGCTGCGGACAGAGTGGGAACTTAACCACACGAGATAATGCGAGAATTTGTGTGCTTGCCCGTTGTCAAGGAGATTGAGAATCGACAAATGCTTAAACGAAGCGTATTACGCCACACGTATCAGATGCAATATCGGCATATAATGTAATAACGTTTAATTTTAATTTCATATATGATGCCGCAATTCACTAGCAGGTATGAAATTAACATGGTACGACGCCGTCGGCCGTACGGCGCAGTCTGAGACTGAGTCTGCGATTGAAAACAACATCACTTAAATATCCGATAAATAAGTTATATACTGATACAGAATATAGGCTATTATATGGAACAGTCAACATTTTAAATGTTGTAGTCATCTAGGTTAATGTGTAGAAAAATGGGTAGGTCTACATGGTTTTCTGTAAATCGATTGTCTCTTAATGTAACGAAAACTAATTACATGTTTTTTGGGAATCGCAAACTGACTGTTGTTGTGTTGATTTTTCTGTTAAGAGAAATAAAGAAACAATAAATAGAGTAAATGTCACTTAATTTTGGGGTGTTATGATTGACGATAAATTAAACTGGAGAAATCATATTTGTTTAGTTAAATCAAAACTTTCAAAGAGCTGTGCTGTTATGTACAGAGCCAGCTTCCTGATTAACAGACGTGGTATGAATATTTTGTACTACTCTCTTTTTTTGCCATATATTATGTATTGTACTGAAGTATGGGGCAACACATATGCAACAAATGTTCAAAGTTTATTAGTTTTACAGAAATGTTTATAAGGTTACTTTGTGGTGCCAAGAGACTGGACTATACAACTATGCTATTTTATAATCTGCGCATTCTTAAAGTGCCAGATATAGTGGAATTAAAAATTGCAATTATTATGTTTAAAGCATTTCACAACTTATTACCACTGAATGTACAGCAGTTTTTCAGCATATATGAATCAGTTTATTTAACCCGACAGGAATGTAATTTTATACAAAAATATGCATGTACCAGTTTGAAAAGCATGTGTATATCTGTTAAAGGAGTAAAACTGTGGAATGCCCTCGTTAGTTCATTGATTAGTTGTAGAAGTGTTCATCAGTTCAAGAAGTATTATACAGACAGAGTATTGAATAGTTATGTGCTAAGTTCTTAACCATTTCTTGTAGAAAATTAGTAACTTCAGTTATTGTGTTTATCATCTTAGTGTAAACTAAATTAATGATCAGTAGAATGTAAAAATGTTAGAAGTATTGTAGATTGTTATTTTAGTTTGTTATTAATGTTTTCAATTCATGTTCCAATATTTTCTTTTCTCCTGCTATGAATACACATGTAAATTGTGTTGTTGCACTTTGAATCTTGACGATAATGGCACTCTAATGAATACAATAGTTATACGTTCAATCAAGTATTTTATTGTAGATATGTTAAATTACTAAAAGGGTAAATATTATAAGTATTACACTTCTTTTTACCCTTTTTCAACAAATTCAATTAGTGTTATGTACTGTATGAATTATGCAAATGTGTTTTGTTGAATAAATCCATTCATACGTATACCTGTTCAAACATATATAGCCTATTATAGTATAGACATAGTTGAAAACTTATACATGTTATTACAAATTACAAACACGTGGCGTGTCCAGTAAAACCCAAAATTTGACTGGGTAATGCAAGGAATCATAAGCTGTAGTGGTTGCTGTTTTGTCCTGTGTAATGCTGGGCAACAAGGCTAGTATATATATATATGCATATGTATATGTGTATGTGTATGTGTATGTGTATGTGTATATATATATATATATATATATATATATATATATATATATATATATATATATATATAAATGTATAGATAAGTAATTTTCAGGAGAACATAAGGGACAATATTGACACATTAATCCAAGATGGCTGATGATGGAACAGCAACACCAGATGTTGCAGTGGAAGATCCCAAGTCAGGAGAGGGAATGAGAACCCAGTCATCCCCTGCACCAGCACAGCCCGAGGCGGGAGAACACAGTTAGTATGGGTTATTTACCCTTGGGGGTCATCACTTGGCTAGTAAACATAGCTTAGCAATATGTTAACTAACGTATGCATAAGTTATTTGAGTCAATTTTCATAGGTCTTACTTTGATAAAATATGAATTTGGAGCCATTTTTAAACAGCCATACTTGCTAGAATTCTGTTGCTGCTGCCGACTTTCTGGAATTTAACCACAACCAAAAGGGACAATTTCATGTGAAATTTCAACTTCCATGCAACTTTAATTGAAATTGGTTAAATGTGTTAAATCTGTTTTATATTTGAAACAAATTTGGGGCACTGTGGTGGTGTGGTAGGGCATCAGACTTTTGGTCGAGTGGACTGGAGTTCAAAACCACCTGCTGTCGTTTAGAAACTTAGGCAATGTCGTTCACCCCACCTTGCCTGTGTCTTTCGGAAGAGACACAAACAAAGCACTAGCTAAAATGCTTTTTTGGTTTGTACACAAAGTTTAATGTTGTATGTACTATATAGGTAAAATTTAGATGTTTAATGCATATAACTCACAAAGCACGTGTAAAATTCAAGTTAATGAGATGAATGATCACATCATTTTGTGTCATCACTGATGACATGGGGTTTTCATTCAGTCAGTGATTTTTATGCAATGCTTCAGTGTAGTTTCACTCAGCTGTGCTTCGTTAGCTTGAAGTTTGCTTTTTTACTGGACAGCATTCTCTGGCAACTACAGCCCGCAACTCTGGTGACTTCGACCTCAGAGCACAACGGGCACAGTGATCTCGTTCTTTAAACCAACTACATGTTACTGTATTCTTACTACTGTTTGCATGACAATCGAATGCTGCGCAATAAACCATTCTGACACTCCCTTCTAAACAACCGCTATCGCTGTCAATGGTATGGTGAATGAATGGAAAGTCCCAGCCTCATAGCACTTCATAGTCATCAGTGATGTCACCTCAAAGACAATAATCGTGGGGAAAATATGCATAATTGAGGCAGGCCAGTAGAACAGAGTATTATTTTAAATTATTAATTAATTGAATTCTATTGAATTTTTGGTGTTGTGGAAATGGAAATATATCACAAGATATAACAAGATCTCAAGCAATCGTTGTTTTTATTCCCTTTAATGAATGAATAGGAAAAAATCAACCATGAACACAGTCGTACAACAATATTCTGACATTTTTTACCTTTAACTGAGGGGGTTGTGGCAGGAAGGAGGTTAGTCCTAAAAACTGGTGGAAGGTTGGTTTGAAAAATAGATGGAATTGGTAGGAGGTGGACTCTCAAAAATGATGGGAGGTTGGCTCCAAAAGAGGCTGAGACCCCTGTCACACCCCTCACTGTTAACTGGTTGCTAGTTTGACGGTTGAAGTGTGAATGCATATTTCGGTTTGAATTCTGCGATTATACACAAGCAAAAGTGAAGACACTGAGGTGATGTTGAAT
Source organism: Lamellibrachia satsuma (assembly GCA_033239005.1). Lineage (NCBI taxonomy): Eukaryota > Metazoa > Annelida > Polychaeta > Sabellida > Siboglinidae > Lamellibrachia > Lamellibrachia satsuma. The sequence goes on along the minus strand of BSQZ01000059.1, from coordinate 3,640,760 downwards.
TTGTTAGATAGGACATTTGTCTATATTTATTTATCATCAGTTCACACAGACATTCATTTTGGAACACTATTTTATAAATCTCATGAGAACATCTCATCCCTCATAGCGTGAGAGTAGTTGTTGATATATTGTAAAAGACTTGCCAATTGTCCAAAGGAAAAAGCGAACCTTTATTATGTTTATTGTTTGTGAATTTTTTGTGAAAAAATGTAATGTAAACTAATTAGTATAAACATTTTGCAGGGTCTTCAGCAGGAGACAATGGCAGTGGGGAGGTACCAGCAACAGGTGGGGATGAACCCACACACCCTAAAGTTGAGGAGGTTGAACCCGAGATTGAGGGACCATCTGTGACTGTGGTAGGGTTTTCATGCGTGGTTTCAGATTGTTATAACCAGTTTGTACCGTTATTGTTTAAAATATTTTAAAAACAGAGCATTGATTTTGTTTTTGCATAGTACACTTTTGTACTACATTAGAGATCACCCTCTGTACTACATTAGACAACACCTTCTGTACTACATTAGACAACACCTTCTGTACTACATCAGACAACACCTTCTGTACTACATGATTAACAAGATTCTCATCCAAAACTACAATTTCCCGATGGCAAGTGGACAAGGAAGCTATTGGCTTACCGAGAGTCCAACAATTTTATCATCTATGTATTGCCTGCCCTTATCAGATATATGTCAAGTTTATTTTGAAACATATTCATGCTACTAGCATTAACACTTTCATTTGACAGTTTGTTCCATTCATTTATCACCCTCTGTGAGAACGTGTACTTTCTCATGTCCAACCTGCACTGTTCCATAACTAATGCTGCTTTGTGTCCTCTGGTTCTTCTGCCTTCTTTAAGTTTGAAGAACATATTCCTATCGATATCCTCATAACCATTCACTATTTTAAACACTTCTACTTGGTCTCCTCTTAGTCTCCTGGTCTCTAGTGTTGTCAAACCACATTGTAATAAGTGACTTTCATAACTAAGGTCTCTCAATTCTTAAATCATTTTAGATGCTCTTTGTTGTATTCTTTCTAGCTTGTCTATGACCTTCTTATGATACGGCCTCCATGCTTGTATACATTATTCCAAATGTGGCCTAACTATTGCTTTGTACAGGAGTACAATTAGCTGTTTCTCCTTATATGTGATAATTCTCCTAATTAGCCATAGCAGCAATCCCACATTGCTCTTAACCTTTCATGTCAGCACTAAATGTTACTCCTAAGTCCTTTTCTTGTGGTTCCACCTAACATAGCATCCCCATTTTATATTCTTTGTCCATGTTTCCATGGCCTGTATATGTGTTTGCATTCACACTTCCCAAAATTGGAATACATTTGCCATTTTTCTGATCATTTAACCAATTTATCTGTAAACTGTGTTTATCTGTATAATTTTTTGCCTTTCTAAATACTTTTGTGTCATCTGCAGATTTCATTACCTTTTTAGATATGTCATCTTCCAAATCATTTATATTTATATAATTATATTAAAAATAGCATAGGTCCTAATACTGATCCCTGTGGTACCCCACTCAAAACAGATTTCCAGTTTGAAATCTCACCATCTGCTATTACTCTCTGTATTCTGTCTGTATGCCACTTTTCTATCTAGTTGATTACATCATTACCTGTACTGTGGATTTTTAGTTAAGTAACAATCTTTGATGTGGCACTTTATTGAAAACTTTCTGAAAATCTAAGTAGACAACTTCCACTGGTGACCCGTCATCTACCCACTTTGTAATTTCTTCCAAAACATAAGAGATTGATTAGACATGACCTTGCTTTTAGGAAATGTATTTATTAATTTATGTTTTACAAGGAATTCCACCATGTGGTCTCTAATTAACATTTCTAATAATTTACATACAGCTGATGTTAAACTCACTGGTCTGTAATTTTCTGACTTGTTCATCGATCCCTTCTTAACTACCCCGGTAATGACATAATGTTTGCTTCTTTCCATTGTGAAAGAACTATTCCCTCTTCTAGTGACAAATTAAACACTTTTGCAAGTGGTGTACTAATTTGCTCTACAAATCCGTAAGCAGTTTTGGTGGTATCCCATCAACTCCAGGTGATTTATAATCTTTCAACTTCTTAATTTTCTTTACTATAATTTCAGGAGTTACAAATACTGCCCTTAGTGAACTGATTGATTGCCCTCAAATTTAGTAACTGGAAGTGAGCTGATATCTTCTGTGGTAATAACTGAGCTGAAATACCGTACTCATTCAGGACCTCTGCCATTTGAAACCTGTCTGAAATTATGTTTCTACTGTAGTTCATTAGACAACACTTCCAAATAATCATGGTTTCTTACCATTGTTTTTATAATTGACTGTGTTGCATTTTTAAAGGAATTCTGATTGGAGTCATATTGTTGTGTCATTTTAATTTGGTTGGGGCTGTTCATATGTCAGTTAATTCTTTTCTTGCTGTGTCAATGTCTTAGTGTAATATTGTTGGGCATCAATTTTCATAATGCATTGCCATTTTTTCCCCTGTTTGTATGTCAGTTACACATTTTGACATAGTGTTTCTGGTGTCGATGTGTCCCTGGTGTCAATGCATCCATGACCAGTGTCAATGTGTCCCTGGTGTCAAAGTGTGCCTGGTGTCAAAGGGTTCCTGTTGATAGTGTCCCTGGTGTCGTAATGTCCCTTGTGTCAAAGTGTGCCTGGTGTCAAAGTGTCCCTGGTGTCATAGTGTCCCTGATGTAAAATTGTCAAAGTGTCTGCTGTTGAATTGGTCTACATTGTTCCACAATAACTTCCCTTCCTGTTGGTTGCAGGAGGAGTTCCTGCGAGCCCGTCTCATCCTCAGTGGTCTGCGAGAGGTGGAGTGGACGGACATACATTCACAGGCTATCACAGACTTTGGAACTGACCAGACGAAGCGCATCCTCATGGCATTTATTGACCCAATCAATGGCCTGGTGATGCAGCATAAGATCCCAGTGGTGCGCATGGAGGAGATGATGTACTTCATTAAGGGGCCGCACTCACCAACTGTCACATCCGACAACTTCCTCAATGTTGTACAGTATGGCAAAGTTACAGGTGGACATATACAGGTAGATATAAATTCCTATTATCATTATATATACCTGTAAGGCCAGTTATGTAAATTCATATATTTTGATTGAAACACAACCCAAAATTTGTCCACAGGTTGTTGAACAAGCGTCAATGAAAAATTATGTTAAAATATGTCAATGAAACAACTTCCTGTTTCTTTTTTTGTTGACTCTCAGATAGTGTCACTGAGTCTGACAGCCTAGTTGTAGGTCATAGGTGTATTTGCTTTAGCTCCATAGTATTCAGTATCCATAAACACTGCACATCCCAATATCAGAAGGCAATTTGGAATGAATCCTAACATTTTTAATTTTGCATGGGTCTGTAGCGTAAATCATGTGCCACAAAAGTGTGAATCACTAATTTTACACTTTAAATTAATAGTCAGTTAACAGGGTAATTAAATACATATTTTGAACAAAATAAAGATATTTACATTGTTCCGAGAAGAAACATTTTATTTGACAAGGTGTATAATCATGAACCCATGGAATACAGTCAATGTAGATTATTACATCACTTCTGTTTGTCCAATATACACAATTCCTAGTATTCAGTATCAAGCAGACATTAAATAGAGCACCAGAAGAGGACAAAATAAAGATATTCACTTTGTTCTGATAGAACAAACATGAATTTATTTGACAATGTGTGCCAATGTGTACATTCCTGGGGCAATGGAATGAAGTCAATAAAGATTAATACATCAATGAAGATTAATACATCACTCCTGTTTACCTGAGATGTACAATTCATCTAGTAATCAGTATTCAGCAGACATTATATGTACTTTCGTACTGCGAATTGTAGCAGCAAACAACAGCAGTGATAAACATGGGGTCAATTCCATTTCATAATGTATTTTCAAGGGTCGATTGGAATTGGAATAACCTTTTTTGGAATTGCTTCATGGAATGCAAGATAGTATATTAATTTCCTATATAATCACTCCAAATTTACACACAGATTTCTTTGGTTCTATTTCAGTTGTTAGTGTGGTACCCTACACCTGACTGGTGACAGCCATGCAGGTAGTTTTAAGGAATGTATAAACAATGGCTAAACCATTATTGAAACAATGTGTAAAGACCAGTAGGCTAACCAATTCATATGTAACCACATCGAACGACTGTTGGGTATTGACAGTGTTTAATGTGTGAAGTAAAGTTTCCAGAGGAAATATAGCAACCGCAGCAATGGCAGAGAATAGTAATAGGTGAATGTATCACAAATGGAGTTTCTGCTCCCAGCGACAGAGATAAATTGTCAATATACATATACTGAGCCGGGAAAAGGTTGCTTGCATGTAACAACATGTGTCGTCTTCTCCAACCCAGAGCAAACTGCTCAGACTAATTTCTAAAACTCGATCAGGTTGTTAAACTGGGAGTGACACTGGGCATAGCACCCCCTAGTGACTAGCCTAACAAACATATAAACAGCTAAATCCACCAGGGTTACATCTTCCCCCACTTTGAAATGTAGGCGTCCGCGTCTAAAATATGTCTAATTGTTAAGCACTGATCTAGGATTCCGAAAAGGGTTACTATGGTAGCCCGCATTATGTCACGTTGACCGACATAAAGGTATAGGCGAGATAACTACCTGGTGTTGGTCCGAATCTGAATCGGAGTAGTTAATAGTCGGTTCTCGAGGGATAGTGATTTTGACTCATCCAGATTTGGCGTCCGATGACTCTACATCACTATGTAATATGTTTGGTCCAGACCTTGGTGTTTGATATCGAGATTCCCGCTCCGTTACTGTGCATCTCACTGTCTCTGGGACACACACTCGGAAATCTGTACGGTTAATGACTCGTCTCTTATGGCCAATCATTGGCGCAACGACATATGTGTCATCCTTTCTCTCTTTGATAATGTAGACGCTGGGCTCCCACGCATCACCTATCTTGTTGTGCCCTTTCACGCGGTTGCATAAATGCATGTGTTCGCCAACGAGCAGGACGTCCTCCCTTACCTGCTTATCATGCATAGCCTTTCGATTGGCAATATCCAGGTTCAGTTGTTTGGTCGCTTTCGTGTATGCCCTTTTTATTCTTGTTTGACGTTGATGTACGCAGTCACTACTGTCTCCATGGGCCACTTGCGATTGTAGCATATCATCACAATGCAGTTGAATATCAACAGGTAAACGTGGAACCCGGCTAAACATGAGGTAAAAGGGATGAAACCCAGCCACAGCATGATGTGTTACATTGTAGGCATATGTTAATTCTAGCAAATGCTCTGGCCACTTGGATTTCTGAGTGGGTGTCAACGTGCGAAGCAATGCATGCATTGTTCTGTTATATCTCTCACATTGGATGGTACAGGGTTGTTCGGGATTTCTGGATCGCATAAATCTTGTACAACTTGGTGACAATCTTGGCGTCAAAACAACATCCCTGGTCCGAGTGTATCCGACACGGAACTCCATAACGGAAAAACCACTCGTACCAGAGCTTTGCCTACCATTGTGTGCTGTCTGATTCCTAGTCGGCACTGCTATAGTAAATTTGCTGTATACATCCGTCATAACCAGAACATTTTCCATGCCGTTACTAGCAGGCTCGAGTACTTTAAAATCGATGGCGATTACTTCTAAGGGTTCCCTGGCCACAATGCTATGCTTGGGTGTGGGTACCTTAAGATGTGGCATTTTTGCAAGATTGCAACGTTCGCACATCGAAATCCAGTGTTGAATGTCCGAACGAATATTTGGCCAGTAAAACTGGGAACGTACTAGTTTCTCTACTCTGTCTATGCCTTGATGTCCCATCTTGTCATGTAATTCCTGTTGGACTTCGTCCTTCATTGTACTTGGCAGCAACAATTGCGTTACCTTTGATCCGTCCGTTGAGTCCATCATTGTTCTGCATAACCTGCCAGCACAAATCTGTAGCCGGTCCCATTGTTGCAGGAGTTTAGCTACTGCTGGTGGTTCCTTCCACTTTTCCCTTCATGCGGGTTCATGTCCCCTATCTATATAGTACCAGATTCGGCCCAAGACAGGGTCCTTCCGCTGAGCCTGCTGGATTTCCCCAATACCAAGACTTGGTAGGATGGTTGGTTCTACATTCTCGTGTGTATCGCCTACCTTGGCTGTGATGGCGCACGCCGCACCCTTGAGTAACTTCTGGCATAAATCAGGTGGTAGTACCGTTACTTGAAGAATGTCAGCTATCTCATCTTCACCGATGACTGAGAAATCATTGGGTTCAGCCCGAGGTTTCTGACTCAGACCGTCCGTAGAAGCTTTGAGTCGCCCGGGATGGTAGTGGATGCTGAAATTGAATCTTGCTAGTTCTGCTTGCCACTGATGTTCAGCCACTGTTAGTTTGGCAGAAGTTTGAATGTATGACAACGGGTTATTGTCAGTGTATATCACAAACGGAACTCCCAGCAAGTAATCGTGAAACTTTTCAGTAACCTCCCATTTTACTGCTAACAATTCCAATTTCATAGAGCTATATGTCGTTTGTTCTTCTCAGGTCCCCTGAGACCCCGGCTCGCATATGCTATTACTCGAGTCTTCCCATCTTGTTCCTGGAGAAGTAATGCACCAAGTCCTTGGTGGCTGGCATCTGTCTCCAGAATGAACGGCTTTTTGAAGTCAGCAAATCCCAACACCGGTGCGGTTGTGAGAGCGCGTTTTAGTGAATCAAATGATTCTTGATGTTCCGGTCTCCACACAAACGGTCCTGGTGTGGCCGAGTTCCACTTCCGTCCTGGTTTTCTCTTCTTCCCTTTGTTGGGATCTTGATTCACCAATTCATACAGGTGATGCCAGCTGCGAAAAATGATGAATGTAACGTCGGTGATATCCCGCTGTACCCAGGATGATTTTCAGTTCCCTCGCATTCTCTGGTACTGGCCATTCGCTTACCGCTTTCACCTTTTCTGGGTCAGCCGAAATCCCTTGATCTGATATTATCTGTCCTATGTACAAAACTGATTTCTGAAATAGATAACACTTAGTAGGTTCGATCTTTAACCCGTGAAATGCTAGTCGCTGAAACTCTAACGCCAGTCATTCAAAATGCTCTTCAATGGTGGAAGAGTATATGATTATGTCATCTAAGAAAATCAGCACTTTTTCATTCATCTCCTCCCTGAATACGATGTACATTAACCTCTGAAAGGTAGCAGGTGAATTACAAAGTTCATAGGGCATCTTCGTGTACTCATACAAACCCATGGGTGTCATGAACGCTGTCTTATGTTGATCAAACTCGTCTATTTCCACTTGATTGTATGCCGATTTCAAATCAACCGTTGAGAAATACTTGGCTCCTGCCAGATGATCAAAAATCTCATCCACTCATGGGAGTGGGAATGCATCCATCCTCGTCTTGGTGTTGAGTCTATGGTAGTCCACGTACATCCTAATGTTCCCATTCCTCTTCTTACAAATAACTATTGGGCTGGCGTATTCCGAATGACTAGGTCTGACTATTCTCTGCTGAATTAGATCATTAATGTGTGCCTTGACTTCCTCAAACTGAGGCGGTGGGATGCGACGGTAGGCCGCTCTGACACCTATTAACTGTCTATTAACTGTCTTACGTATTAACTGTCACCTGTCTGGGTTCCAAGCTTACTCTCAACCCGTCATCCAATTCCTGGAAAGATACCGTGTGCTCTGGATACATGTCAATTACATCAACTGTATAAATCCTCCCTGCCGGGGAACAGGAACGCAACCACACCCCGTTGGTAGTTGGGTTGACGATGGTCACCCTAAAACAACCATAAATGGAACCTACTAGTCATGCTTGGAGGAGTAAACCACCCTTCATAATTCTATCATTCCGTTACCGCTGCAACATGGCCCTGACACTGTGACATTACACGATGACCATGCCGGTATATTTACACTTGTGTCCCCTGCAATTTTCACTACTCTTCCCTCTATTTCCCATTTTGGTTTACGATCATGGGTCTCTATGGTGCGAAGTAGTTCCCTAATTTCTGGGATTCCACCCAAAACATTCATACCCAGTATTCCCGAGGTTTGCCTGTGGTGATTTAATCCTGGTGATTAAATACATAAAATAATTAATTTTACCCTTTTTGCTATGCAAGTTTAACATATTATGCTTTAAATGATATTAACATATCAAATTGCAATATTCCTGCAAGTTTTATATTTCAATAGTAAAAAGTCTCATGTTATGATTGATTATGATTACAGTACAGTATTTTGATTATGATTACAGTACAGTATTTTGATTATGATTACAGTACAGTATTTTGATTATGATTACAGTACAGTATTTTGATTATGATTACAGTACAGTATTTTGATTATGATTACAGTACAGTATTTTGATTATGATTACAGTACAGTATTTTGATAATTTTGTTGGTGACGCAGCTGTTATTATGTCAGATATTAAAAAAATTTGCATGGGACCCCCCAACTTTATATGCCCTCTAATCTAATGGATTTGAAACAACCTCTGAAATTTAAAGTGTTATTACTTTTATTTCAGGGTAGTCAGCCGCCTTAACTGTAAGAAAAATTATATTTACCATTTGTTTTTGAGAATGTATGTCAGTCATCATCATATGTTCATGTAAAATTGTTTAATGCTTCTGGTTCAAAATTTTTTACCAAATTGTTCCATTTGCCTCCCTACATTGATGTTAACTGGAAGTTTAGTTCACCTTAACAACAAATCACATTGCTTCATTGATGACATAGATTATGACACACAGAGTTCTGTTCACATTATATTTGCCATTTTTAACTGTGTCAAGTCACTGAAGAATTGTAGCTGACAAGTCTGGTTCATTATGAGCTCCAGGATCTTTGCCAGCTGTCAAACAACATTCCATTCCAATAAGTTGCCTCCTTTCCAGAGTCTACTGCGCCAGATGATGGGTATCTACGCCCCGGTGTTCTTTGAGAATAAGACGTGGCCAGACAGCATCAAGAATGACTTCTCTGCCCAGCTGCACAAATTCCTTGCTTCTCTCACCGACACCCGCTGGAAGATGGAGGGCAAGACTGTGCTTTACATCCCTGGGGAGGGGCTCAAGATGTCACCTGAACTTGCCGCTCGAGACAAGGAGCTCATCCAGAGACTAGAGAGTAAGACATTTGTGTGGTAGAACCTGACAAACGTTGTTTATTGCACGTTCTCTTGGGTGTATATTCCAGGCTTACTTACTCCCTCTCTGTGCAGAAAGCAATCAACACCATCCATCTCTATCTGCAGCCAGTCTTTCAAGGTCCTGTGTTTTAATTTTCTGGGTTTATACCTCTCTTGTGGTATGTTTCATTTGGTCATCCTTGTTTCCTCTTTCCAGATGGTTTCCAGTACCACGCCTGATTGGTGTTTGTGTTGGCGGCATTTTAAGGACATGGCCCAAATATCTTCTTTTCAATATTGTTAACTTGATTGGTTCAGCATTTACTCTTTCAGGTACTTCCTCATTGATGATAAATTTGCTATTTCTAATGTTTACAAGTCTGTACAAGCATCTGGTCTGGAAACTTGTTAGTTTCAGTTATTTTTTTGGTTGTTTTGCCATAGCAGTGATTTGGTCTCTCTCTAAATAAATAAATTATTATGCACTCAGCAATTAACACAAATGTTACTTTCAGCTGCTATGATCCACTGGACACGGCAGATCAAGGAAGTCTTGAATGCTCAGGACTCACTCCAGACGTCAGAGAATGCTGGCCCAATGGAGGAAATTGACTTCTGGAAGAACCGCTGCGCTGATCTGTCGGGAATCAGTGACCAGCTCGACAAACTGGGGGTGAAACGTATCACTGAAATACTGCAGCTTGCAAAGTCTTCCTACGTCAATGCCTTCCTCAAGCTCTCCGGTCAGATCAAGGTAGGTCATCATTCCATCATACATAGCCCTTATTTCTAACTTAAACATAGGAACCAGCAAGGGTTGGGGTTTGAGGTAAGATAAACCGAATGAAATTAAACACAGTTTAACAATGATCAAGCACTTTATTGACCTTAAAATTGTCTTTGTCTGGAATTTAACCACAATGAGCACTTTTTGAAAATAATGTTCAACAACAATAACAAATCACATGCTGGTGTCACATGAAGACCCATCTGGGTGTCACCAGAAGGTCCTCCTTAACATGAAGACCTACCTTTTTGGCCCCCACTTGTCCTCCTTAGCCTGAAGACCCACCTTTTGTCCCCACTGGTCCTCCTTAGCTTGAAGACCCACCTTTTTGGCCCCCACTGGTCCTCCTTACCCTGAAGACCCACCTTTTTGGCCCACTGATCCTCCTTAGCCTAAAGACCCACATTTTTGTCCCCACTGGTCCTCCTTAATCTGAAGACCCACCTTTTTGTCCCCACTGCTCCTCCTTAACCTGAAGACCCACCTTTTTGTCCCCACTGGTCCTCCTTAGCCTGAAGACCCAACTTTTTGTCCCCACTGCTCCTCCTTAACCTGAAGACCCACCTTTTTGTCCCCACTGGTCCTCCTTAGCCTGAAGACCCAACTTTTTGTCCCCACTGCTCCTCCTTAACCTGAAGACCCACCTTTTTGTCCCCACTGGTCCTCCTTAGCCTGAAGACCCACCTTTTTGTCCCCACTGGTCCTCCTTAGCTCCTCAGTGTACCCATCCATCTGTTGACTACTGGTTGTATTGTAATAACCAATTTCAATATAAAAATGAACATCCAAGGGTTTTTAGCCATGATTTACACTGTTGTTATTTATATAATCAGTAGATAATTTATTCCATTCATTGTTCATCCTTTGTCCTTTTTCAACACTACTTCATACCCTCTAGTTCTATATTACACTGGTTACAGTCATGTTTATGTAATATTGGATTGTTTGTTTTCATATTTACTGTCATACTCTGTTTACGCTATGGTACATTGATCAAATTCAAATTGTTTTTGTACTGGTTACACATGTTGTATACTGTTGCACCCACAGGAAGGATCTTACCAGGCACAGAGCAACCTCAAGTTCCTATTGACCTTGAAGGATCCATGTCATGACCTTTCCGAGGCACATCCCAAGGACATCCCGAACATGCTTCCCAAGATCCTCAGCCTGATCCGTATGATCTGGGTGAACTCTGAATTCTATACAACACGGGAACGACTCACTGGCTTACTGCGCAAGGTGAAGTCATGTGAAGGTCAACGAATTCACACATCATGAAACAGCTGCCCGCGTGCATTGGCTCTGGCAGTTAGTGAGATGCGGGGATGTGGCCTCATTACAATAGAAGTTACCCACAATAACCTGTGGTGCCTGTGGTGGATAAAATAACACTACATTTGTCGATGACCATTTGTATTTTAATTCAGAAATACCAATTTGTCAAGAAACTGTTTGTACAACAACCCTGTGTCCATGACAACATGTGCCTCATACTAGCCCACAAATATTTAACAAATTATCCTGTTGGCAAAGAATACATTGTACCAGCAATAGTGCTTACTTGATACTGATATTGAACAAAATCACAAAACTAATATTGCACAAGACACACATAGCATCCAAGATGATGAGAGGGTTTAGCATGGACAACCTACTAGTCTCAAGTCTCAAGTTGTTGCACCCCAAACAGCCCAATCTTGGGCTAACGCAGGAGTTTGTGGTGGTCAATGTACATACTAAAAGACTAGTATCTTTAATGTTAGGTGTGGTGATGATAGCTTCTTGAAATGATTGGGGTTTTTTATGTTGATAATTCTTGGTGGGATCATAATTGCGTATGCGAATTGCTCGGGGATAAAATGAAAAGGTCATTGCATTTATACAACACCTGGTGGCTATGTATTGTCCACGGGTTCAAGAGTGTGTTATTAGGTCTGGGGGGTGATCTCAGTAATGTTATTTAAAATTTTTTAGAAGGTTGTCGCTTGTTTAATAATTCGTCTTCATTCAAGGGTTGGCCATCCAAGGGCAGTAATTAGATCTGTTGGATTTGTATTCCATCTGTAATCATTTTTAACATTGGATGTTTGAACTTATGTCTGCAGTTGAACAATGTGATCATCCATTTATGTGGAATTTGAACTAATGTATGTAGCTGAGCAATGGGACCATCCAAAATCATTGAGGAGATCATTCTATGTTGTGCAATTTGACATTTTATCTGTAGCTGAGCAATTAGATCATCTGAGATAATCAAGGAAATCATAATGTAATGTGTAATTTGAACTGTTGTCTGTAGCTGAGCAATGAGATCATCCGTCGGTGTAGCAAGGAGATCAACCTGGAGCGCATCTTCAGCGGCTACGTCGAGTCAAGTTCTACAACGCTCAATGAGTGCATCAACTGTTGTGAGCAGTGGAAGGAGGTCTACTCCAAGGTGAGACTTGAGTGAATGCATTAACTGTTGTGAACAGTAGAAGGAGGTCTACTCCAAGGTGAGACTTGAGTGAATGCATCAACAGTTGTGAACAGTAGAAGGAGATCTACTCCAAGGTGAGACTTGAGTGAATGCATCAACAGTTGTGAGCAGTGGAAGGAGGTCTACTCCAAGGTGAGACTTGAGTGAATGCATCAACAGTTGTGAACAGTAGAAGGAGATCTACTCCAAGGTGAGACTTGAGTGAATGCATCAACAGTTGTGAGCAGTGGAAGGAGGTCTACTCCAAGGTGAGACTTGAGTGAATGCATCAACAGTTGTGAACAGTAGAAGGAGATCTACTCCAAGGTGAGACTTGAGTGAATGCATTAACTGTTGTGAACAGTAGAAAGAGGTCTACTCCAAGGTGAGACTTGAGTGAATGCATCAACAGTTGTGAACAGTAGAAGGAGATCTACTCCAAAGTGAGACTTGAGTGAATGCATCAACTGTTGTGAACAGTAGAAGGAGGTCTACTCCAAGGTGAGACTTGAGTGAATGCATCAACTGTTGTGAACAGTAGAAGGAAATCTACTCAGGACTGGGTCCGATTACACAAAATTATATCAATTACAATTACATTAATTTTTTTATTTCAGTTGCAATTACAATTACAGTCATCATTTTCCAAATCAATTACAATTACAATTACACTGTTTCAATTTCAATTACAATTACAGTTACATTATGCGGAACCAAATATATTCAGCATTTGTTAATTATGTATTTTGGCACGTTTTGCTGAATTACAATATTTTGTACACAATTGATAAACAAATATAACGATAATGTTTGTACTTTTTGTTGAATTGTGACTTTGAATTATACTAAATAAAAAGATAGCCATTTAAAACATATTTTTATTATATAAAAATACAATACAATATTCAGACATAATCCTACAGGACATATTCCAATGCAGACATTTATCCGTGCGCACTTCTTAAATTTTTCTTTGGAAAATACTAATAATAGAGTTTGATGTGTTTACTTTGAGGTTGTAGCTCCTGCTCTAAGCTGACATTCTTAATTGGTCTGCCCTTTGCTTTGTGTGAGTTGGGAATGGGAAGAGAGGCCATATAAGCGGTCCTTGCCACCTGACCTGTCTCCAACCCACCACAACACAAGGGGTGTAATTGGCTTGCTAACTCTGCAACGTTTCACTGAGCTGATATTTTCTGAAGCAATATCAGGCTACAGGTCTTTCCATGTTGTTTGAATACCAGCTTAGCCTTTGTCTGACAATGTCTGTGCATTGTTTATTGCTTCCTGGCTATTACCAACTTACTGAAAAAGCTAATTGCTAAGGCTACTCACCACTAGCACCACTGACCAGTACCCACCACTAGCACCACTGACCAGTACCCACCACTAGCACCACTGACCAGTACCCACCACTAGCACCACTGACCAGTACCCACCAGACAGTGAATACTGAGACTTAAATATATAAGTGTTATTATTAGTCTGGATTTTCAACTCATGTGAGACTTAAATTATATTTTTATTGACAATTCGTTCAGGTAGTTTGTGATATGAAACGTACTGTAATTGATTGTAATTGAAATAAAATTTCAATTATACAAAATATAACAATTACAATTACAATTACAGCAACATTTTGAAACCATAATCAATTACAATTACAATTACACAATTTTGCTGTAATCAATTACAATTACAATTACATAATTGGACCCAGCCCTGGATCTACTCCAAGGTGAGACTTGAATGAGTGCATCAACCATTGTGAACAGTGGAAGGAGATCTGCCCCAAGGTAAGACTTGAGTGAATGCATCAACCATTGTGAACAATGGAAGGGGATCTGCCCCAAGGTGAGACTTGAATGAGTACATCAACTGTTGTGAACAGTAGAAGGAGATCTACTCCAAGGTGAGACTTGAGTGAATGCATCAACAGTTGTGAACAGTAGAAGGAGGTCTACCCCAAGGTGAGACTTGAATGAGTGCATCAACCGTTGTGAACAGTGGAAGGAGATTTCCTCAAGGTGTGACTGTCATGACCAGTGGAAGCTCTGAAATAAACATATTTTAATGTTCAGCTGCTTCATGTCATGTAAATGACATTTAAATTAAATGTTTACATGCTGGTGTGTGGAGAGGGAACATTTGGTTTGATACATATTGTCATAGTTCATTAGTTACCTAACATAGATGGCATAGTTCGTTAATTACCTAACATAGACAGCATAGTTTGTTAGTTACCTAATTTAGACGGCATAGTTCATTAGTTACCTAACATAGACGGCATTAGTTACCTAATATAGATGGCATAGTTCATTAGTTACCTAACATAGACAGCATAGTTCGTTAGTTACCTAACGTAGACGGCATAGTTCGATAGTTACCTAACATGATGCTGACATTTTGTAATGTACAATAAACACAACTCATTTGTTGCAGATACTGCCTGGCTGGTGTCTACCTGTTCACATTATAATAATATTACTATTTTCATCATTACCATTACACAACATGCATTACACATCACCATTACACCACTGTCATTACACATCACCATTACACCACTACCATTACTGTTTACGATGTTGGTTTGTTTCACCAAATTCACAATTTCACGCATTCACACAGATCTTGTAAATGTCTAAACTATGCTGCAAATGTGGACATTAGCTTGCTGCCAGTTGTTTATAACAATTACATTGACATAATAGTTTTACACCATTTACACTAACACCATGATTTACAATATTTGCATTGGCACCATGTTGTTTACAAACTGTACATTAACCCTGTTTTATGCAAAATTTATATTTGCATGCTATATTTTACATTGTTGCTTAAACCATGTTTTACAACATTTACAATATATTTTTACAACATTTGCACAATGTTTTGCATTGACCTTATAGATGTCGAAGCTTCACCACCGATACTCCCCCAATGGCTGGGTGCTTGACAAGAGTTCCGTGTTTGCACAGATTGATGCATTTGTGCAGCGATGTCGCGACCTTCTTGAGGTCAGTTTGATCACTCATACTTCAAATATCCGTTGTTTATATATATATATATATATATATATATATATATATATATATATATATATATATATATATATACAGTGTCATTAACAAGGTAAACACTGTCAATGAGCTTTCTATTTAGCATTCCCACAAAGAGTGGAAGGATATATATATATATATATATATATATATATATATATATATATATATATATATATATATATAAAATGAGCTTTATGCAAAATAACAACACAAGTCCAGCGTAGATTAAAATAGGCCAAAGAATGACATTTAGATTTATTAATTAAGGAGCATGAAATTAGGCAAGCATACACCATCAAAATAAGATACATCCAATAATCTCAGCAAGCATGCTGGCCCCCAAAAGGTGTTTACACATAATTAGTAAATCATGCCTATCAGCTACCCACTACCAGTACTATCTGTACCACTACTGACTTATATACAATTCACATGGTATCGGTGGGGGTCACTCTGCCGTGAATTAACCACACACATACATGTACAAACAGAAAGGCTGGGGTACTCGATCCCCCAGCCAAACATGATGAATGAAAAAAGTGGACTAACCAACTAACATTCGTGAACAATTCATAATGAAAATTATGGTAACACAACACACAATGTATAAAGGTTTTACATATCTAGACATTAGTCAACCAATAACTACTAACACATCAGACCAAGAGGTAGGGCCAAACAGCCACACAAATGTACTCGTAAAAAGTACCCGCACTAAAAACCCTGTGTACACTACCAAAAACTTAGTGGAGGGAAAAGCGTTAATGCAAAACCTCGTGTACCAAACTATAACAGGGAAAAGCGTCAAAAAATTCAAAAACTTTATGAACTACCTCTCTGTCTTCAGTGTTCCACAGTGTATCCCTACCTAATGCACCACTTGATTTATTAGATAACAACTGGGTAACAACTGTTAACACAATATTAGGGAGGGAGGGTGGGATTTTTCAAACTGAGCAGAATTAAACCAAACAACAAAACTGATCTTGCAATAAAATCAACAAATTCAGCGATAACGATTAATCAGTAACAATAGAAATTCGGAAATATTTGCAGCGCAAAGGTCTCACAATGACACAAGCTAACTTGGAAATCGAGAGAGGCAGGCTCTAGGTCACGTGGTTGGTGTATCCATACGTGTGAGCGAGTAATTAGGCCAATACTCTCTCTACCATAAAAGGTCTAACCTCAAATCGCCTTCATTGCCCTGTTATCTCGCATAAAATCCTTTATGCGCCGCTGTCACATAAATTCATTTCTATTTAGCATTCCTACAAAGAGAAAAGTGTTTACCTTGTTAATGACACTGCAGTACACATATGTGTCGGGTCTATTATCAAGCCCACTCAGAGATTCTATAATTGTCCATTATAATTATGTTTCAGAATAGTGAGCCTTGATCCCAGTGGAGGTTGGCAGGTTGAAAGTTTGAAATGTGACCACAAAGAGGTCTTTTTTGTACAATCATGCCCACTGTGATGTTTTCCTGCATGGTATGCTGTAATCTACTTCAGTGTATTACATTGTGGGTAAGCACTGTTATTTTTATTACAAGGTGAATTTTAAAATAATTTTATCAAAATTCTAACTTTTTCAAATATAAATGTCAAGGTTTGTCTGGTTGTATTCCCCCATATACTGGTTGTGACAGCATGGTCTTTGACAGGTGGTACAAGTGAACTTTCTGGTTGTGGCAGTGGAGTCTTTGACAGGTGGTACAAGTGAACTGTTTGATTGTGACAGCATGGTCTTTGACAGGTGGTACAAATGAACTGTCTGGTTGTGGCAGTGGAGTCTTTGACAGGAGGTACAAGTGAACCATTTGATTGTGACAGCATGGTCTTTGACAGGTGGTACAAGTGAACTGTCTGGTTGCAAGTGAACTATCTGATTGAGACAGCATGGTCTTTGAAAAGCGGTACAAGAGAACTGTCTAGTTGTGGCAGCATGGTCTTTGACAGGTGGTACAACAGAACTGTCTGGTTGTAGCAGCATGGCCTTTGGCAGGTGGTACAAGTGAACTGTCTGGTTGTGACAACATGGTCTTTGGCAGGTGGTACAAGTGAACTGTCTGGTTGTGGCAGCATGGTCTTTGACAGGCAGTACAAGAGAACTGTCTGGTTGTGGCAGCATGGGCTTTAACAGGTGGTACAAGTGAATTATCATATGTTGTAGGTGTGTGACGCCCAGACTCAGTTTGCTCGGATGGGCGAAGGCAAGAACAAGGAGATGCCCCACTTTGCAGGGCAACGAGGGCCGGAGATTGTGAGGGCACTGCTGGAGATTGAGGCGGTGTTCATGAAGAACCTCAGCAGTCTGAGCGCTGTGAGGAAGACCATCCTCGAAGTGAAGGCAACCACCTGGCATGAGGACTACAATAGGTCAGTGTCACTCATATACCTTGACAGTGTCACTGCATACCTTGACAACATGCCTTGACAGTGCCACTGTATATATTAACAACACATCTTGACTGTGTCACTGCATACTTTGACAACACATCTAGATTGTGTCATTGCATACCATAACAATGCATCTTAACTGTGTGACTGCATATTTTGACAACACGTCTTGACTGTGTCACTGCATACCTTAACAACACTTCTTGACTGTGTCACTGCATACTTTGATAACACATCTTGACTGTGTCACTGAATACCTTAACAACACACATTGACTGTGTCACTGCATACTTTGACAGCACACCTTGACTGTGTCACTACATACTTTGATAGCACACGTTGACTGTATC